>ML268254.1:1107-49704 GCA_005239495.1 Nicotiana undulata | reverse complement strand
TTACTATATTTGACAACGATCGCTTACATTCTTTTAAGGTGTAAATTGAGCGTATCAATGGTGTGTCCAAGAAAAGGGACGTGGGATCCATGATGGTTGCGCAGAGAACCAAACCCCCACTCAAATACCAAACTTACCCAACACCTCCACTCACATATCAACCAACCCCAAATTACCAATCACCCTCACCCTCATACCAAGCTCCACCACCAACTTATCAATCATCTCCACCACCCAGATACTCCCAACCCGCTCTTGTTTACCACACTTACAACTCTCAGCCATCCCATTATCAATCATCTCCCGCACGCCAAAACTTCCCTAGACCTCGACCTAATTTCGATCTCAGACCTCCAAAACAGTATACTGCCATCGCCCATCAACCAACTGTATGAGAAGCTCAAGGCTGCTGGTTATGTCACACCCATCCCTGCTGCAACCCCTGAAAATCTTTCTCAGTGGGTTAATCCAAACAAGTCTTGTGCATACCACTCCAGCATGAAAGGGCACACCATTGATGAATGCCACTCTTTGAAAGACAAGATATAGTCCTTGATTGATAACAAGATCATTGTGGCAAAGGAGCCCGCTCTGAACGTCTGCAACAATCCTTTGCCAGACCATAAGGGTGGAGGTATCCACATGATTGAAATGGAAGATGACTGGGATTCTGAGGGATCGATCGGGTTGATCGTAGAAGGCGATAACCCAAAGAAACCGGCAACTACTCTCAATCCGATCATAGTCCAGATTCAACCGTCTGAGGATGCTGAGGTAAACATGTCTATAACTTTTGAGTTTGAAGCAGTGCCACCCACAAAGACACCGGTACCGATTGAGGTTGAATTCTGGCTCCGGCAAATGCACCCGCACCATTTAGGTTGCAGTCTTGCCACCCAAGGAACATGTTTCATTCGAAGTGAGGATAGTCGCGCCGATCCTAGTGGCGATGTCAACCACGCCACCCTTCTATACAAATGTTGTACCTTGGGACTATACAGGCGAGGCGAGAAGGAAGGGCAAGGTCAAGATTGAAGAAACTGTTGCAGCACAGGGTATGACAAGAACTGGTAGAGTCTATACCCCTGAACATCTGGCCGAATCAAGCAAGAAGGTTTCCAATTGGCCTCCCCTTATTTAGACAGGTCTGGACGACCTTTGGAGGAAAGTACAGGCCGAGGAGTACTCGGTCATCGACCACTTGAACAAGACGCCATCACAAATATCCATTCTCTCTTTGCTGCAGAATTCTGAGACGCACAGGAGTGCTTTGTTGAAGGTGTTGAACAAAGCATATGTGCCGAACAATATCACCAGTGGGGAAATGGCCAATATGGTAGGCCAAGTGTTGGAAAGCCATAAGATCACTTTTCAGGAAGACGAGCTGCCACCTGAAGGGCTGGGGCATAACAAAGTGCACATCACCGTGTAATGTGAAGATTATTTCATCACCAGAATCCTGATCGATGGAGGATCCAGTCTTAACATATGTCTGCTAATAACACTTAAGAAATTGGGTAAAGGGATGCATGAGATAAAGGATGGAGCAATCAATGTGAAAGCTTTTGATGGTTCTCAAAGGTCCACCATTGGTGAGATTAGTCTATGCTTGCATATGGGACCAACCTGGTTCGAGGTCGATTTCCAAGTAATAGATGTACCAGCGTCCTACAACTTGCTATTAGGATGACCCTGGATCCATGTCGTTGGGTTCATAGCATCAACGCTGCACCAGGAAGTGAAGTTCGAGTGGAATCACTAGGATGTGATCATTCACGGCGACGGTAGCAACCCTATTTACAGTCACCAAACCATTCCGGCAATCGAGTGAAGTAGGAAACTAGGTGGAGAAACTTACCACCACATTGAACGGGTCAATGCTATCGACAAAGACAAATGGTGGGATAGCAAAATCGAAAGCATACTAAGCTGGAGTGGGTACGAGCCTGGCAAAGGGCTCAGCAAGAACCTCCAAGGAATCTCTAAACCCATAAAGCTCAAGAAACAAGGTACTACCTTCGGTTTGGGATATGAGTACACCTGGGAAGAAATCAATAGTTGGTCGCCACCATGGCGCGGTCCTTACTACCCTTTGGAGCAGCCAATACCACATTTGGAGCAGACTTTTCAGCAAGCTGACATTATTTATGGGACAAACGAAGAGGAAGCACTCGCCGCATTGAGAAACTTATTCCATCAACAATGGAGCTGACGGGGTCACCTGCAAAGTCCCTGGAGTATGTTGAAGGTTGAATGACGGCATATCACTATGAGCATGGTCTGGCTCATGGAGGTCACCCGGTTGATCAACTCCAACGACCTCAACATGTGCCTCAACGCCCCCTTGCTGGGGACCACCTCCTTTTCGACCCCCACGACCTCGTGGGACCCCCTACCTCGTGGGACATCCCTACCTCATAGGGCATGCATGCCACGTCGACCACGTTCCAGCTCCATTGCTAGCCTATGATGGTACTATTTTGGTGACACATAATCAACCTCGTATCCTAAGCGCTCATCCCCTCGGGCTCGCCTCAATGTCCGGGAAGCCATATCGGTAACCTGCCGTCCATACTCATGCAAAGCGGCTGCTTCTTCGCCGGTATGCTGCTTCATCTGCAGTCCCAACTGGTGGAACAGATGTAGGCCAATAGCCTACACAACATGTAAAATATAAATTATGGAACGCTAGATTAACGTTATAAGTAAGTATACCAAATAACATACCAGTGCCTCGTGCCTCCCGGCGTATGGAGCGTACCGAATACCAATGCGATAAATAGGATTCCTGATGAAAAGTCGGGTAACGCTGCAGTACCATACCATATGCTCACGCTCACCATCCGTCCAGTCAGGTGGAGGGGGGTGTAATCAAGTTATGTTGATGGTCCCAAGTATTGATCTGCGCCTCTAGCCATGTCATATATGTCTGGTCCACTCTGGAACGATCATCCCGCTAGTAATGTGTCATATGCCAAGCGGGCGGTGGCGGTACAGGCTGCAGGCAACCAAACCGGCGAAGTACTCGGTCGGTGGCATGATGCTCGACAATACCAAGACTTATCAACGGGACGGAAGAGCTCCACATAATTCGTCCGGTCGAGCAATAATCGGGCAAACCATCTATTAGCTCGTCGTTGTATGGCCTCCAAATGAACTATTAAGTAAAATTAGAAAATGTGAGTATACGCAACACATATGAAGCCAAGCCAAGTAAACTTAGGTATACATTTACATGTGCGCCCTCCAGCAAATCCAACAAATCCCTACAATAGGGGAGATTATGTCGAGCCTCGTACTCCCGTCCATATCCTCGCCTATCAACCCACCTCCTAGATAAAGTGAGAAATAGAGGTGGTTTATCTGGAGCTAAGGGTGGTAGAGGTGGCTGCAACTGCAGGAACCGCTCCTAGGACCAAACCTAATGTACAACGTGGACGTAAAATGTAAGGTATATTTTTACTAGGTATGTCATAATGAAGAGAGTATTCGACTATGTTTTCAGTTGTAGCAGCGGCAAAAATCCAGCAGCGTCTCACTGGGTTCCCATGCTCGCTTGGCACATCTGCTTTTACAAGTAACTGAGAATAGCAGCATCCCAACTGTAATGATGTAAATCATCTAGCCGCTCAAGATGATGAAGAAATCTCAAGCTGACTAGGTTCCCCGAAGTGTTTGGGAACAAAACCCCTCCAAACATAAGCAGCAGCAACAACCTTGTGTACCGGTGAATATGAAGCTCTGATGTATCATCTGTGATCCTACATCACCTCCAAATGCTGCCAGACGAGCGTCAACTACAGACGACTAGCCCCAATCAATGCATTATCATCCGGTGGCAGGAAACCGGTGAGCCACTGCAACATCTCTAAGTACTGCAAACCTGTACTACTCTCTGATGGCATTCGGCAAAGCAACAGGGTGTCCATCAACAAGCAGCCCATACAGGGCCTCCACGTCCTGAAGCGTGATAGTGGCCTCGCCAATGGGCAAATGGAATGTGTACGTCTTCGGTCGCCACCACTCTATCAGGGCCGTGATCAACGACCAATCCAGCTGCAAACGGCCGATCTCAAAAATCCTATACAAACATGTATTCTGGAGGTGTCTGACCATACGGAATGGAGTCAGCGGGCCCTAAGAAAGTCCTACATGTCGTCTACTTTCCTGGCGCGGAATGTTTGGGCCAAACACTGTCCCTCCCATGTGTTGGAAGACCTATGCTCGGCTTGTAGCAATAGTAGCTCTAGCAAGGCAGGTCTGGGATGCAAAGGTGGAACCTCCATGACGAGTACTATAAATTGAACAATATTAATTACATTATTTTTCTTTCTCATTGCTTAAATATATTGCAATACCTTCAATATTATAATTTTATATGTTATTATTACTATATTGTTAATTAGATTGATACATTTTCAATATTATAATTTTATATTTTATATGTTATTTTTATTATTTTACATGTTAGTTTTATTATTTTATATGTTTGTTGTTACTCGCCTATTTTTTACTATAATAAAATTAAATAATTAATTTTTATAATTATACAAGATTTAATTATGTCATGACCCAATTTCCCCTCCATTGGTTATCGTGATGGAACCTAGTTGTAGGGACAAGGTAAACCTAATATTCACTAAATAACATCTAACAACTTTAGAAATGGAACTCTCTATAAAATATACAAATCCCAAAACCGGTTGTAATGACCCAGCCGGTCGTTTTGCGTATTAGGATCCCGTTTCCCTGAATGAAACCTCCCTTAGCGGCTATTCATGCTATATGACTCGCGGGAGCGGGTGGTTCGGGATTTAGGAATGATTTGGATGGTTTAGGAACACTTGGTTCCTTAAGGTTGGCCTATTTGGCCAAGTTTGACTTCGGTCAACATTTCGAGCAAACGACCTCGGAATCGAGTTCTGACAACTCCAGTAGCTCCGTATAATGATTTCGGACTTGGGCGTATGTTCTGCTCGGGTTTCTGATGACCCGGAATAGAAATCAGGATTTCCTTATCTTTGAAATTTGGGTTGGGACGTGAATTTATGCTATCGAGGTCCGAATGGAATTCCGGGACCGGGAATAGTTTTGTATAGTCTTTTATGACTTATCTGTAAAATTTGAGGTCATTCCGGATAGTATAGACCCGTTTGGCGCAATGATATGAAATCTAGAGTTCTTAAAGTCTTAAGTTTGAATTCAAGGGGTTTGGAGGGTGATTTCAAGTTCTAGTGATGTTTTGAGTGTTCCGTGAACTCGAGCGAGTCCGTCATATGATTTGGGACTTGTTGGTATATTTTTTCGGAGGCTTGGGTGGGCCCAGGGGCTTCTCGGACCCCGCACGGGGCCAAAAACCAGCAAAATCCATTGCTGGTGTGGCTGCTTTTGGTGTGATTGCACATGCGGTCTACCAGTCGCAGGTGTGAGACCGTACCTGCGGTCCCAGCCTCGCAGGTGCGGAAAGCCCACAGACCCCTCTACCTCCGCAGGTGCGGACTTGTGCCGCTGGTGCGAGTCCGCTAATGCGGAAATCCTCCGTAGGTGCGAGTCCGCTGGTGCGAACTTTCCCTCGCAGGTGCGACCCCAGCTCCCAGGCCCAGCCTCCGCAGGTGCGGCCAATTCTTCGCAGGTGCGAGACCGCACCTGCGGTCCCAAAGTCGCAGGTGCGGGAATCACTGTGGGCAACCTACATTTAAGTTCCAAACATGGGTCTTCTTGATTTTTCGACCATTTCACCTCCATTAGAGAGTTCTAGGAGCTTCAAGAACCTGCTCTTGACCCAAATTCAGTAGAGGTAAGTAAATTCTTTTCATTTATCTAGTTTTATACATGAATTAACAAAAAAAATCAACTACTAATTCTTGGGAAAATCTAGATTTTGGGTTGTAAATGGGATTTTTGGAAAATTTGTGAATTACCCCTTTTTAGCCATTGAATTCCTAAATGAATTATATAATTACGATCCTTAGACTACGGGTAATTTAATCCTTCAAGAATTTTCAAAATCCGAAAGCGTGGGCCCGAGGTCAAAATTTCAAACATCGCCAAGAATGTTAAATTTTAGGAACTCTTGCTAATTCTCCTTCTTGAACCTTAAATTGATTCAATTATGCTATGTTTGGCTAGTTGTGAACCGTCAAGAGTAGTTTCGGAGTTTCGGGCGCATCTTTTGATCCCGTCCTTGGTCCGAGGAGTGCTTTTATCGAGGTGAGTCTCCTTTCTAACCTCGTAAGAGGGAAATTGTCCCTCTAGGTAACCTTGATTGCTATGTGATCGTGTTTGGGGGCTACGTACGCACCAAGTGACAAGAGTCCGTACGTAGTGGCTATTACTGCTTCGTCCGGGTAGTTAGGACACAACATGTTCATTGTTTTTCCCTGTTGTAGCATAAATGTGACTTGTATACTTGTGTGATTGGTATTGTTGTCGTTGAACGTTGTGAGACTTGGCTTGATTTAAGTGTGATAAGAGAATTACGGGATGGGATCGGGTCGTACGCCAGAGCAGAGTGATGATTGATTATATTGTGGGATCGGGCCGTACGCCACCGCAGAGTGATGATTGATTATATTGTGGGATCGGGACGTACGCCACGGCAGAGTGATGATTGATTATATTGTGGGATCGGGTCGTACGCCACGGCAGAGTGATGAGAGAGTATATTATGGGATCAGGTCGTACGCCACGGCGAGATTGAGACTACAGGGTGGGATCGGGTCGTACGCCACTGCGAGATTGAGACTACAGGGTGGGATCGGGCCGTACGCCACGGCGAGATTGAGACTACAGGGTGGGATCGGGCCGTATGCCACGGTGAGATTGAGACTACAGGGTGGGATCGGGCCGTACGCCACGGCGGAGCGATGTGAGTGAGTACCAATGGGAGCGGGGCGTACGCCACGGCGGAGACCAAACGTGGTTGATTTGAGATTGTTACTTGATGCCAGATATTGATGTACTTGATTATTTGTTTACTTGCCTACATCTTTCCTTACATCCTGCTTACTTTATTATTGTTGGACCTTAGTGAGTATCGAGTCGACCTCTCGTCACTACTTCTTCGAGATTAGACGGGATACTCACTGGGTACATATTTATGTCTGTACTCATGCTGCACTTTCCTTTCTTTATGCACTTGATTGTGCAGGTCCAGAGGCTGGTCCGTCTGATTATCAGTCCAATGTTAGATAGGGTTGTGCATGGATCGGATCGGATCGGATTTAGCACAATTCAGATTCGGATTTCGGATTTCGGATTCTAGAAAATGCAATCTGAATCCGATCCGATTTATATCGGATCGAATTCGGATTTTAAAGTTTGGATCGGATCGGATTTCGGATCGTAAATGCCTCAAAGTTGCAAACTAATATGTATATTTTCTTTGTAAAAGAGGCAATGCATTAAGAAAAAATCATGTTTATACAATTATGAGAGTACTATGGTGCTAATATAGCTAACTCTAGCAATTGTAAAGCTAATAACTTGGAGGAAGATGTAAAGGAAGTACTGACTATCCGAAATTAAAGTGTAGTATTTATACATTGCCTAATAATTTCGGATTTCGGATCGGATCGGATTAAAATATACCAATCTGAATCTGATCCGAAATCCGAAATCCGAAATTTTTATAAACACAATCCGAAATTCGATCCAATCCGAAATCCGAAATTGAATGGATCGGTTCGGATTTCGGATATCCTATCCAAATGAACAGACCTAGTGTTAGATATCTACCGAGTGGCTATACTTCACGGTGAGCTGTCCTCCTTGGCGACTTCCTGGCAGCACCCTGGAGTTTCTTTGTCATGTTTCTCTGTCTTTTGTTCAGACTGAGGCTCAGTATATATATATTTCAGTTATTGTATATTCAGTAGTTGCCCGTGGCACTCGTGACACTAGTTCCTGGCACACACGTAGTGTATATTTTTGGATATTAGGCTGTATATCTATGTATATGCCTTATCTTGGCTAGGCCTTTATTATGCTTTACTACTGTATCAAGCCGATATTTTGCTCGGTCTGTTTAAAATTAGTAGTTGTTGATTTGTTAACTAAAAAGGGGAAGGGTAACACCTAGTGCGTTTCGTATTGGCTTGCCTGACCCCGCGGTTGGGTGCCATCGCGACCTGAATTAGGATTTGGGGCGTGACAACGTGGTATCAGAGCTTTAGGTTCACGTAGTCTCACGAGTCACGGGAAAACCCAGTAGAGTCTTGCGGATCGGTACGGAGACATCTGTACTTATCTTCAGGAGGCTGTAGGGTGTTAAGAAACTCCTTTTGTTCATATCCTATCGTGCAACCGATGATGTACTCAAACTTGTTCTTCTACTCTCTCACAGATGGTGAGGATGCGTGCTTCACATGTTCCTGATCCAGGGGAGGCTGCTACCCCCGCCGCTCGAGGCCGTGGTAGGGGCAAGGGTAGGGCTCTTGTTCGTACGAGAGGGCAAGGGCGTCCCAGAGCTGTACCGGTCGCACCGATTGAGGACCCTTATGTTGAGGAGCAGGATGAGCTGCCTTCAGTAGCTCCACCACCAGCTGATTTTATGACGGCGCCAGGCTTCCAAGAGGTCATGGGCTGTATGCTGAGGTTCATGGATACTATGTCACAGGCGGGTGTACTTCCATCAGATCCTGCTGCTTCTCAGGCAGGAGGGGGAGTTCAGACCCCTACCGCTCAGGCTACAGGACCAGCAGCAACAGTACATCGTACTCCAAATATTCCACCAATGATTGGGGTTCAGCCTGGGGTGGCAGCACAAGAGCCCAGGCCAGTTGCAGAGATAGACCAGCAGAAGCTACTGAGTAGATGGACCCAACTTCGCCCTCCGACCTTCGGGGGTGAGCGGGGAGAGGATGCACAGGATTTTATCGAGAGGTGCAGGGACAGACTGCACAACATGAGGATACTAGAGTCACATGGGGTAGATTTCACGACCGTCCATCTTGAGGGCGGAGCTCGCCGCTGGTGGCAGTCTTATATACTCAGTAGGCCAGCAGGGTCTCCACCGGTTACTTGGGAGCAGTTTATTCAGTTATTCTTGGACAGATACAATCCACCGTCTGAGAGGGAGGAGCTGTGGGGTCAGTTTGAGAGGTTAGAGCAGGGGCAGATGTCTGTGTCAGATTATGAGGCCAGGTTCTTAGAGTTATCCCGCCATTCTCTCATGATATTGCCCACAGATGCTGAGAGGGTTCGGCGGTTTGTGGCGGGCTTACATCTGGGTATCAGGACTTCCATGGCCAGAGAGGTACATATGGGTACCCCATATCAGCTTGTAGTCGAGATAGCTCGACGTATCGAGGGTTACCGTGTGAGGGGCAGGGAGTAGGGTCAGCCAGGTCAGCATGGTCAGTAGGACAAGAGGGCCAGGTTTGCAGGCGACTTCAGAGGGGCTCCAACTAGGGCCAGGGGTCAGTACGGAGGTGTCCAGTTCAGCAGGCCTTCCTATTCAGCACCTTCAGTACCTCCTAGGGTTATTCTAGTCAGGCCCCAGTTTAGCGCCATGCTAGAGCGCTCATATGATCCTCCAGCCATCCAGAGTGCACCCAGCAGTTATTCTAGCCATCAGAGATCCTCCAGTTCTTATCTCAGTACTTTACCAGAGGACTCACACCTCTCTTCAGCTATTCAGGGTTACTCCCTTTCAGGGTAGCGAGCAGTAGTGCCAGGGGGTTGCTTCGAGTATGGAGATCTGAGCCACACGTGGAGGTTTTGTCCCAGGTATCGGAGAAAGGCCGTGCAGTAGAGCCAGCAGCCTATGATTACAGCACCTGCAGCACGACCACCTAGGAGTGGAGGTCAGGTTAGCAGGGGTCGTCCTAGAGGGGGAGGCCAGTCAGGAGTGGGTCGTTCAGTTCCAGCTCGTCCTGGGGGAGCTCAGGCATCGGGTGCTCCAGCCAGATTTTATGTTATTCTAGCCAGGGCAGACGCAATGGCATTAGACGCTGTGATTACAGGTATTATTTTGGTCTGTGGTAGAGAGGCTTCAGTGCTATTTGATCCAGGGTCTACATATTCATATGTTTCAGCATTATTTGCCCATTCTCTGGATGTTATTTGTGAGTCTTTGGGTTCTCCCTTGTATGTATCCACTCCTGTGGGCGACTCTGTAGTGGTAGACCGGGTCTACCGGGCTTGTGTGATTACTTTCTGTGGGTTTGAGACCAGAGTCGACCTGTTGTTGCTTGATATGGTTGATTTCGAGGTTATTTTGGGCATGGATTGGCTATCTCCTCATCATACTGTCTTGGATTGTCATGCCAAGACAGTTACATTGGTCGTGCCTGAGTCGCCGAGGTTAAAGTGGAGGGGTGTTTCAGTTAGTGCCTTCAGTCGGGTCATTTCCTTCATGAAAGCTCGGCATATGGTCGAGAAAGGGTGCCTGTCTTATCTTGCTTATGTGCGGAACACCACCACCGAGTCTCCTACCATTGATTCAGTGCCTGTCGTTTGAGAGTTTCCACATGTGTTTCCTTCAGATCTTCCAGGCATGCCTCCAGATCGAGATATAGATTTCTGCATTGACTTGGCTCCAGATACTCAGCCTATTTCCATTCCTCCTTATCGTATGGCTCCTAAGGAGCTAAAAGAATTGAAGGAGCAGCTTGAGGAGTTGTTGGCCAAGGGATTTATTAGGCCAAGTGTGTCACTGTGGGGTGCTCCAGTCCTATTTGTGAATAAGAAGGATGGGTCTATGCGGATGTGTATTGACTACCGCCAGTTGAATAAAGTGACCATCAAGAACAAGTATCCTATGCCGCGCATTGACGATTTGTTTGATCAGCTACAGGGTGCTCCTGTGTTCTCTAAGATTGATCTGAGGTCAGGTTATCACCAGTTGAAGATTCGAGCTTCTGATGTCCCGAAGATTGCATTTCGCACCATATATGGCCATTATGAGTTCTTAGTGATGTCCTTTGGCTTGACTAATGCCCCAGCAGCCTTCATGGACTTGATGAATAGAGTATTCAAGCCGTATATTTATTCATTCGTGATTGTTTTCATTGATGATATATTGATCTACTCACGGAGCCTAGGTGAGCATGAGCAGCATTTGAGGGTTGTGCTTCAGACCTTACGAGAACAGAAGCTATATGCTAAATTCTCCAAGTGTGAGTTCTGGTTGGAGTCTGTGGCGTTCTTGGGGCATGTGGTGTCCGGTGAGGGTATCAAGGTTGATCCGCAGAAGATTGAGGCAGTGCATAGTTGGCCACGTCCTACTTCAGCTTCAGATATCAGGAGTTTTCTGGGCCTAGCAGGTTATTACCGTCGTTTCGTGGAGGGATTCTCTTCTATTGTCGCTCCATTGACTAGATTGACTCAGAAGAATGTTCCATTTCAGTGGTCCGATGATTGTGAAGCGAGCTTTCAGAAGCTCAAATCAGCATTGACTTCAGCACCAGTTCTTTCCTTGCCTTCGGAGTCAGGGGTGTATACCATATATTGCAACGCTTCACGCGTAGGGCTTGGATGTGTGTTGATGCAGGATGGCAGGGTTATTGTTTATGCTTCGCGCCAGCTGAAGGTTCATGAAAAGAATTACCATGTGCACGATTTGGAGTTGGCGGCGATTGTTCATGCTTTGAAGATATGGAGGCATTATCTATATGGTGTATCTTGTGAGGTCTATACGGACCACCGCAGCCTGCAGAACTTGTTTAAGCAGAGGGACCTTAATTTGAGGCAGCGTAGGTGGCTTGAGTTGTTGAAAGACTATGATCTCACAATTCTGTATCACCCGGGCAAGGCAAATGTAGTGGCAGATGCTTTGAGCAGGCGGGCAGCTAGTATGTGTAGTTTTGGCCTACATTGCAGCTGAGGAGAGACCTTTAGCCTTGGACATTCAGTCCTTGGCCAATCGATTGGTGAGATTGGACCTTTCAGAGTCTCGTCGAGTTTTGGCTCATATGGTTGCTCAGTCTTCATTATTGGGAGAGATCAAGGCTCGACAGTTTGATGATCCACGTCTAGCAGAGCTTCGGGATACGGTGGTCCAGGGCAGGGCCAAGGAGGTTACCTTAGGCGAGGATGGTGTTCTGCGACTCTAGGGTAGATTGTGTGTTCCTGATATCGATGGCCTGCAGGTAAGGATTCTAGCATAGGCGCACAGTTCTCGGTATTCTATTCATCCAGGAGCGACAAAGATGTATCGTCATTTGAAGCAGCACTACTGGTGGAGGCGGATGAAGAAGGACATTGTTCATCATGTGGCCAGGTGTCTTAATTGTCAGCAAGTTAAGTACGAGCATCAGCGGCCAAGAGGCTTGTTTCAGCATATGCCCATTCCTCAGTGGAAGTGGGAGCGTATCACTATGGACTTCGTGGTTGGGTTGCCTCGGACTTTGCGGAAGGTTGACGCGGTTTGGGTCATTGTGGACAGACTGAACAAATCGGCGCATTTCATTCCTGTGGCTACTACTTACACTACAGAGAGGTTGGCTCAGATTTATCTTCGTGAGATAGTCCGGTTGCATGGTGTGCCGGTGTCTATCATTTCAGATCGGGGTCCTCATTTCACTTCGCACTTCTACAGAGCTTTGCACAGCGAGATGGGTACTCAGATGGACCTCAGTTCAGCTTTCCACCCCCAGACTAATGGCCAGTCAGAGCGTACAGTTCAGATTTTGGAGAATATGCTCAGGGCTTGCGTGATTGATTTCGGGGGTCAGTAGGACCAGTTCCTACCTTTGGCGGAGTTTGCATACAATAATAGTTATCAGTACAGCATCGAGATGGCTCCATTTGAGGCTTTATATGGTCGGCGATGTCGTTCTCCGATTGGGTGGTTTGAGCCAGGTGAGGCCAAGTTATACAGTACAGATCTGGTCAGAGACGCCTTGGAAAAGGTGAAGATTATTCAGGAGAGGCTCCGTACAACACAGTCTAGGTAGAAGATCTACGCAGATCAGTGGGCACGTGATGTATCATTCATGGAGGGAGATAAGGTTATGTTGAAGGTTTCGCCGATGAAGGGCATTATGAGAATCGGGAAGAAGGGCAAGTTTAGCCCCAGGTTTATAGGTCTTTTCGAGGTGTCGAAGCGGTTTGGAGAGGTTGCTTATGAGCTTGCCTTGCCTCCAGCCTTATCAGGAGTTCACCCAGTTTTTTATGTTTCCGTGCTTCGGAGGTATCATGCCTACTCCTCGCACGTGGTCGATTACAGCATTATTCAGTTAGATGAGAAGTTGGGCTACGAGGAGGAGCCAGTGGCTATTGTTGATAGGCAGGACCGCCAGTTGAGGTCTAAGACAGTTTCTGCGGTTAAGGTCCAGCGGAGGGGCCAACCAGTTGAGGAGGCGACTTGGGAGTTCGAGCAGCACATGCGGAGCAGATAGCCACAACTATTCAGCACTTCAGATACGATTCTAGACCCGTTTGAGGACGAACGTGTTTTTAAATGGGGTAGAATGTAATGACCCAGCCGGTCATTTTGCGTAATAGGATCTCGTTTCCCTGAACGAAACCTCCCTTAGCGGCTATTCGTGCTTTATGACTCGCGGGAGCGGGTAGTTCGGGATTTGGGAATGATTTGGATGGTTTAGGAACACTTGGTTCCTTAAGGTTGGCCTATTTGGCCAAGTTTAACTTCGGTCAACATTTCGAGCAAACGACCTCGGAATCGAGTTCTGACATCTCAAGTAGCTCCGTATAATGTTTTCGGACTTGGTTGTATGTTCGTCTCGAGTTTCTGATGACCCGGAAGCATTTCGGCGCCCGAAATGGAAATCAAGATTTCCTTATCTTTGAAATTTGGGTTGGGACGTGAATTTATGCTATCGAGGTCTCAATGGAATTCCGGGACAGAGAATAGTTCTGTATAGTCATTTATGACTTTTCTGTAACATTTGAGGTCATTCCGAGTAGTATAGACCCGTTCGGCGCAATGATATGAAATCTAGAGTTATTAAAGTCTTAAGTTTTAATTCAAGGGGTTTGGAGGGTGATTTCAAGTTCTAGTGAAGTTTTGAGTGTTTCGTGAACTCGAGCGAGTCCGTCATATGATTTGGGACTTGTTGGTATATTTTGTCGGAGGCTCAGGGGACCAGGGGCTTCTCGAACCTCGCACGGGGCCAAAAACCAGCAAAATCCACTACTGGTGTGGCTGCTTCTGGTGTGACCGCACCTGCGGTCTACCAGTCACAGGTGTGAGACCCTACCTGCGGTCCCAGCCTCGCAGGTGCGGAAAGCCCATAGACCCCTCTACCTCTGCAGGTGCGGACTTGTGCCGCTGGTGCGGAAATCCTCCGCAAGTGCGAGTCCGCTGGTGCGGACTTTCCCTCGCAGGTGCGACCCCAGCTCCCAGGCTCAGCCTCCGCAGGTTAGGCCAATTCTTCGCAGGTGCGGGACCGCACCTGCGTTCCCAAAGTCACAGGTGCGAGAATCCCTGTGGGCAGCCTACATTTAAGTTCCAAACACGGGTCTTCTTCATTTTTCGACCATTTCACCTCTATTAGAGAGTTCTAGGAGCTTCAAGAACCTGCTCTTGACCCAAATTCAGTAGAGGTAAGTAAATTCTTTTCATTTATCTAGTTTCATACATGAATTAACAAAGAAATCAACTACTAATTCTTGGGAAAATCTAGGTTTTGGGTTGTAAATGGGATTTTTGGAAAATTTGTGAATTACCCCTTTTTAGCCATTGAATTCCTAAATAAATTATGTAATTACGATCCTTAGACTACGGGTAATTTAATCCTTCAAGAATTTTCAAAATCCGAAAGCGTGGGCCCGGGGTCGAAATTTCAAACATCGCCAAGAATATTTTAGGAACTCTTGCTAATTCTCCTTCTTGAACCTTAAATTGATTCAATTATGCAATGTTTGGCTAGTTGTGAACCGTCAAGAGTAGTTTCGGAGTTTCGGGCGCATCTTTTGATCCGTTCCTTGGTCCGAGGAGTGCTTTTATCGAGGTGAGTCTCCTTTCTAACCTCGTAAGAGGGAAATTGTCCCTCTAGGTAACCTTGATTGCTATGTGATCGTGTTTGGGGGCTACGTACGCACCAAGTGACGAGAGTTCGTACGTAGTGGCTATTACTGCTTCGTCCGGGTAGTTAGGACACATCATGTTCATTGTATTTCCATGTTGTATCATAAATGTGACTTGTATACTTGTGTGATTGGTATTGTTGTCGTTGAACGTTGTGATACTTGGCTTGATTTAAGTGTGATAAGAGAATTATAGGTTGGGATCGGGTCGTAAGCCACAACAGAGTGATGATTGATTATATTGAGGGATCGAGCCGTACGCCACGGCAGAGTGATGATTGATTATATTGTGGGATCGGGTCGTACGCCACGGCAGAGTGATGAGAGAGTATATTATGGGATCGGGTTGTACGCCACGGAGAGATTGAGACTACAGGGTGGGATCGGGCCGTACGCCACGGCGAGATTGAGACTACATGGTGGGATCGGGTCGTACACCACGGCGAGATTGAGACTACAGGGTGGGATCGGGCCGTACGCCACGGCGAGATTGAGACTACAGGGTTGGATCGGCCGGACGCCACGGCGGAGCAATGTGAGTGAGTACCATATAGGAGCGGGTCGTACGCCACGGCGGATACCAAACTTGTTTTCATTTGAGATTGTTACTTGATGCTGGATATTGATGTACTTGATTATTTGTTTACTTGCCTACAGTTTTCCTTACATCCTGCTTACTTTATTACTGTTGGACCTTAGTGAGTATCGAGTCGACCTCTCGTCACTACTTCTTCGAGATTAGACGGGATACTCACTGGGTACATATTTATGTCTGTACTCATGCTGCACTTTCCTTTCTTTCTGCACTTGATTGTGCAGGTCCAGAGGCATGTCCGTCTGATTATCAGTCCAGTGTTAGATATTGACCGAGTGGCTATACTTCACGGTGAGCTGTCCTCCTTGGCGACTTCCTGGCAGCACCCTAGAGTTTCTTTGTCATGTTTCTCTATCTTTTGTTCAGACTGAGGCTCAGTATATTTATATTTCAATTATTGTATATTCAGTAGTTGCCCATGACACTAGTTCCTGGCACACACATAGTATATATTTTGGGATATTGGGATGTATATCTATGTATATGCCTTAGCTTGGCTAGGCCTTTATTATGCGTTACTATTGTATCAGGCCGATATTTTGCTCGTTCTGTTTAAAATTAGTAGTTGTTGATTTGTTAACTAAAAAGGGGAAGGGTAACACCTAGTGCGTTTCGTATTGGCTTGCCTAACCCCACGGTTGGGTGCCATCGCGACCTGAATTAGGATTTGGGTCGTGACACCGGTAATACAAGTCATAAGCTTTTCTAGGAGAAATTTTACATAATGAATACATCATGTTCCAGAATAGAAGAAACAATGGAAATAAATACATTAGAGGGTGACTCCGGAGCCTGCGAATGCCCGACAAGTGTACCTTGAAGTCTCCAACCACACCAAACATGAGTCTCTAAACCTACTCGATCCGAAGTACTTGGCTCTGCACACAAAAAATGTGCAGAAGCGTATCATGAGTACACCACGGTGGTACCCTATAAGTATCAAGCTTAACCTCGGTAGAGTAGTGACGAGGCCGGGTCAAGACACTCACTAAACATCTAAATCTGTGCAGGATGTGACATAAAGCTAACAAGAAAGGAATATTTAAAGAAATGCCAATAGTAAACAGTAATCAGATTACAAACAGTAGTAACGATAAGGGAAACACGGTTGGCAATGAGAAATAACCAAGTAACTAGACAACGGCATAGTTGGAATACAAACAAGGGTAAATGTTCTCAAGTAGGGAAAACGTTGTCAACTCAACCAATCAAATCGTTTTTAATACACGACTCCAATAATCCAGTTCTTGAAATCTCATACCATAGATCACATCTTTCAACCTTTAACACACACGACACCTTGTGCCCACATCTTTCTATCTCACCTTGCACAGCAAAATCCACATGCCACTCAGCACATAATATCCGTGACAAATGCTAATTATGATGCTCAAGAGACTTTACGTATGTGAAAGTAAGACTACAACTTCTGAACCAAGTAGGAAATCAAAGAGAAAAATGAGTTCATTTTGGAAATCATTTGGGTAATGAAAATAACCTTTTTCAAATAAATACAACATCGGATAAGCTACTGAATTTAATATAAGATTTATTGAATTACAATATAATAATGATTTATTTTTAAGTAAAATAAAAACCTCAGACAAGCCAAGGAGATTAAGTTGAGAAATCAACTGAAGTAAAATATGACAACTAGTAGAAAATTGTAAGTATCGAAATAAACGGCGGGTTTTAACTTAAAAGTCACACAAGGCAGCATGAAATTAATCATTTTATTTATCTAAAGTCACTACATTACTAACAACTCAGTAGGACAGGAGGCAATGACTCAACGTAGTACATTCACCTAGAAAATCAATTTACCAGAATAATAGTATTAGGAAAAAGGAAATGACGGCAAGGCTCTAAGTCAACGACAATAACTCTTCCTCGGAAAATAGTAAAGAACCGGGAATAAAAATTCTCAGTATCTCGTACGAAAGAACCGAAACCAATACAACAAACAGGGAATACAAACACAAAATATGTTGCGGAGCGCAACCCGATCCCACCATATAATGTCAATATCATAGTTCACCCTTATTCCACTGTCACGACCCCAAATCTCCGTACTGATCCGCAAGACTCTACTAAACCTGCTCATGACCGGTGAGTCCTATGTAACCTGGATCTGATACCATCTTGTCACGACCCCGAATCTAAACTAGTCGTGATGGCGCCTATCGTGGAACTAGGCCAGCCAAATTAACACTCGAAGCGTAAAGAATCTTTCATTTATATCATTTTAAAACAAATACAGCTACACCGAAAGTTAAATACAACCCCAAGACCCTGGAGTCACTGGTCATGACCATGTACCGAAAATATACAAGACTGGAAAATAAACTCTATAATAGTAAACAGGAGAGAGAGCAGGGATGCGGACGCATGCATCTACCTCGCAAAATCTCCAAGAAGTCTCTAGAACAGATAGACAGCTCACGCTGCCCTATCACCTGGATCTGCACACAAGGTGCAGCGAGTAATGTGAGTACGCCAACTCAGTAGTAATGAAAATTAATCAGGTCTGAGCAGTAAGAAACACATAAATTCAAATCATCAAATCACAATAAACACAGTCTTTCTTTCCAACAGTGTATATGTTAAATCATCACGCTTAAAAAGTCGATTTCAGTGAAAATCCTTTGAAAAATGAAATTTCCAAAAATTTCAATAAATTGTCCACGAAGTTTAGTGTAAAATGATATGAATCATAAGTAGCCTCTCAGGAAAAAACATGAATAATAAACCGCCCCTCGGGCATAACATCACTCAGAATAAGTCACTTAGCATGCCTCAGAATCACTCGATATCAGCCCCTCGGGCTACCTCACAGCCACTCATGCCTCCCAATCACTCATCACTCGGCACTCGGCACTCGCACTCAGTAGGTACCTGCGCTCACTATAGGTGTACAGAATCCGGAGGATCTCCTACAGCCCAAGCGTAATAACAAGCCAAATCATGGCATCAATCACTCTAGCACTCGGCCTATCAATAATATGTTGCGGTGTGCAGCCCGATCCAATATCATATCCTCACAATTAGGCACTCGGCCTCACTCAGTCACCATAAACAGTATAACATGCTGCGGCGCACAGCCCGATCCCATAATATCCTCACGACATAGGCCCGCAGCCTCACTCAGTTGGAAACCTCTTAAAAAGCCGCTCGAGCTATTAGTAAAACGGGGTACTCGACCCAAAATATCATTTATATCTCAAAATAGTGTAAATAAGACTGAGTTTCGAAATCAGTTAAACAAAATGTGATTGAGTGTAAATCATAAGTCAATACATTGAGGAATAGCATAAAATATCCCCCAAGGGGTCTAAACAGGTCGGCACAAGGCCCCAAGCATGGCGTACAACCCAAAATACAGTAATAGTCTTAAAACACAATTAATCATATGATTTAGAAATAATTACGCAACTCATTAGTTTCCATGAGAAGGACCAAGTCCCAATCCCCTATCAGTGCACGCCACACACTCATCATCCAGCATGTGTGTCACTCACAAATAGTGAGAAAATACTAAGTTCGGAGTTTCATACCCTCAGGACAAGATTTACAGTCATTACTTACCTCAACCGGCCCAAATACTAATCTGCGATGCTCTTGCCTCTCGAATTGGCTCCCAATTGCTCCGAATCTATCCAAAACCAGATTAATAACATCAAAATATGCTAGGGAGACGAAACCCATTCGAAAATTATCAAAATTAGGCACGAATCCCAAAACTGACCAAACCCAACCCCCGGGCGCACGTCTCGGAATTCGATAAAAATCACAAAATCGGAATTCTTATCCTCCCACGAGTCTATACATACCAAGAACATCAAAATCGGACCACAATTGCCCCTTCAATTCCTCAATTAAAGTCTCCAATTTCACATGCCCTAATTTCCCAAATTTGGGTTTAAATCCCACTAATTTCAGGTTTAATCACTTAGAAATCAACATAGAATCGAGTTATGAAGTCAAGAATCTTACCTCCAAATGTTTTCCCTTTGATTCCCTCTTTAATCTCTCTCAAAAGCTTCAAATTCGTCCAAAAAATGGTGAAACAATGGCTAAAGGTCGCGGATATAGCTTTGTTTTTAAATACATTGCCCAGCACTTATATTTTCCTTAGTGCGTTCGCGTCTCTAGGTATGCGTTCGCGAAGCACATACAATTTCCCTTATACGTGTTCGCGACCTCCCCACGCGTTCGCACAGAGTAATATGTGCAGCCTCCCACGCGCCTCTAATACCCACGCGTTCGCACAAGCCCATACGCGAACGCATTGAACAAAAATCCAACACCCCAAAACCCCTCTATGCGAGCGCGAGACCACCTCCGCGAATGCATAGGGTATTTCCTTCTGCAGCAAAAACACCAGAACAGCTAACTCAAAAATCCAAAAGTCATTCTGTTAACCACCCGAAACTCACCCGAGGCCCTCGAGACCCCAACCAAACATGCCAACACCTCCCATAACACCATTCAAACTTAGTCGAGCATTCGAAACACACAAAACAACGCCAAAACACCAAAATCACATTGGATTTAAGTCTATGAACTTTGAGATTTCTAAATTTCACCAAAGATGCCGAAACCATCCAAAACACGTCTGATTAACCTGAAAATTTGCACACATATCCAAAATGACCCTACAAACCTGCTCCAACTTTCGTAATTCCATTCCGACCCCGATATCTAATTTCCCACTGCCAACCGGAAATCGTCAAAAACTCAATTTCGCCAATTCAAGCCTAAAACAGGCAAAATTGCCATGTAACCTACCTTGCACATACCCCGGGGGAGATCTCACGTCACCTTATCCCATATAGGTCCGATAACACAACATAACTGAAATTCCACAATTCAACCCAACCCATTAACCTTAGAATCAAATTTCCATTTCTGAAATAATCTATAGGATCAAAATTCCACATCAGTAACTGAATAAGTCTCAACACGCTGCATCAAGCCATATCCGTAACCCAAGATGTAATCACATTAGATACCACATGACTCAAACACTTATAGCGATAACTGCCAATCACAATAGCTGCTCAAAACAACCCAATACCGGTACATATCCTCTTATCAAGCAATGCCTCGCTCTAACACTTCCATATACTTCTGATGATGAAAGAAACACGTAGAAAGTCATAAACATTCCTCAAATCAACCAGTCATGGAGCTCCCTCTCCTTCGGCGAGGACCATAGTAAATTTCTAAGCCGGATCCCGATATCATCCTTCCAACATGCAAAAATCGAATCTGATATTATTCATTCTAGATCCCAATGACCTCATCTCATCCAACACGACTACCCTAGTGACATGACACATTGATACAATCTAAAGCCACAACCCGTGTGACCCGCACACCAATAAGCAACAGTCCGAGTGTACCCAAATCCTGGAAAAATAACTCAAATGAGAGAGTTATACCGCAAGCCCACCAGTACCACAACAACACAATGCTGAGAACCCATCACCCATCGTAGAACCAGGACACACGAATCAATCCCGAGGGACTATACCTCCACATAACTTCGTTGTAATGTGCGACCCTATCCAAACATTGGTCCACATGAGACACCTCAGTCACCATGCTCAAAATCATCAACCACGCGCAATTTGATGTCTAGTACCAAAAGTAAATAACCATAACCACGGAAAAGTAAATGACACAATGCCTTGCCAGCCCAAAAGAACATATCCAATGCGCAATCAATCATGCAAAACCAAAATACCTGTCTCACCCAAATTCCGCTATAAAGAACAAATAGAACCGCACCATATGTGCATATAACCAACAATCACAACTCCTCGCAACATAGAAGGGTAACTCATAGATCACTCCAGAACACGAATAAGCTCAATGACAATCGAATGGCACGCCCCTCAACAATAGCAATTCGGAGTCAACAATTTGACTCGGTGTAGAACACACACACATACTGGGTCTACCAATAACCCTAAATCAACTCTGGTCATCCACAAAAGATAGATAACTCTCTGAAGGTTCACAATGACTGAACCATGGCATTTACTAACATCTGACTAACTTTGCTCGCATCCTCACAGTCCACAACCACAAAATAATCTGATTATGAGAACTCCCAGTCTCGAAGTCCATGAAGCGCACAAATTACTATATCTGATCCCAACTTCACCGCTCGAATACATAACACATCCCTAATACTCAATCATTCCACGAGGGATTACCCCATAATTCTTCTGTGTCACCAAGCAACCTTGAATATCAGCAGTCGATCCAACAAGAGAGCGCCGCAATACCAATGAAGCGCCATTAACTCCACACATTGCCCCTTTCTGAATGTATAACCTCATCAAGCCACCCAATAGTGATACCATCGACCTAGTTATCTGAAACTGCCAATGCTGCCTAAGAATTTTGACCTTCCTTCCCGAACTGAACCGTGACCTCACATATGCAAATCTCAACTCCACACAACACACTGCATACACCATGCCATTCTATGATAAATATGAAAACCCCTTGATCCCTCCCGATCCACAAGCTACTACGCACCCAATTAGCCAAGAACCTTCCATTTGATCCCATTCAGAAACAAAATCACTATACATCACTTGCACCTCACGCTAGTAGAAAATATACATCTCTAACCGTGGTAGAACCCATCAGGAACTATCTGAATTCCATTTGTACAACACCAAACCGTCAGTATTGAATCCTTCTGACTCAACCAAGCTACGCAGGCCACCAAAAATCCAAGAGCACTGCTAAGAAACACCTGTAAAAACTAATTGCCTCATAAACACCCAAAGAACTAATCATATCCCTTACCGTGTCAATCCGACCTACTACAAAAGTTGTTCTATTAATCCAAGTTCCTTCTGACATACCTTCGAATTGACACTTCTCCATGTCATAATACTCACCACACGAGACCCAAGCATATGACCATACATTTTAAGGTTCGTAAGCCGCTGAATACTCTCTCAAACATCCCCAAAAGTGACACACTCAAGATACTTACTCTGAAGAGACTTCTAGCGAATATGAGACCATTACCTTCACTTCCCTGATACTGATAGATAGAATCCATGATAATGTAAAGACACCACAAGCCTTGACACCCTCCACTTAAGTATCATTTCTAGCCCAATTCACACCTTGAATATCCTCAATTGCTACATATAACATTGAATCTGTTAGAACCATTCTCGGGAGTCATCCACTCTACGCAAATTTCGGTTACTCTGACCAAGCATACAGAACGACCTGACCTCGTTTACAAATCACATACTAGGAAAGTAATCCACACATTTGAAGAAACAAGCAAACTCATACACTGCACGCACTACACTTTTCACAATTACAACTCAATCATTCAATAAAGTCCATTTACCCGTAGAGTACATTACAACCTGTATCGAAGAATTTTCATTACTCGAGTCATTCTCAAACTCCACCTCTGCAGGTCATATCTGGTTCACCAATATACTTCAAACCTACCACTACAATGTGCAATCAACTTATCATTACCACACTCCCCCACTTGGCTCAAAACCCACGATCAAGACAAACAATAACTCACAATGCCCATGCGCTATCACTGCCACAATACTGCAGTGAGACTCAACTAAATCCTTCACAAGCTCATAATAACACAACCCGTCTAACAGCTCAAATCATATGCAAATCTCGCATTCACCATTATAATAGTCATGAAAACTTCCACGAGTGGCCTAATCTCAAATTACAACATATATCATTTACTGGTTGAAGAGAACTTACTACAGAACAACATAAGGATCACACACCCCAGGATAACCCACAGGAGGTACCCCTGACTGCTTAGCCTCAAACTGATATCTCTCTATACACTTCCAAAGATCATAGCTATTACGTAGTCACTTTAACCTCCTACATTAGAAAAAAACCAATGCTTACCCTCGAGACATCACAATAAGCGGTATAAGAACCTAAAGTTGATGGCAGAACTAACACTGGAGTCGTGGTCAAAGAAATTTTGAGCTTCTGGAAGCTCTACCCACACTCGTCTGACCACATGGATACCCTTCCTGGACACCACGTGTCCCAAGAATTCTACTAAACTGAGCCAAAACTCACACTTGGAGAACTTTGCATAGAGCTTCTCCTCCCTGAATTCTTATAATACCATCCTCAAATGTTGAGTATGCTACCTCTGGCTAAGAGAGTACGCCAGGATGCCATCAATGAATACAATGACAAAGGACTACTAACACGACTGAAATACACCGTTAATCAAATACATGAACGCTGATGGGGCATTGATCACCCCAAAAGACACAACCAGAAACTTCGAATACAACAGGAAAATCCACTTCACTCCATAACTAAGCTACACGAGAGGTCTTTCAATACACTCACAACTCGAGGCCATATTCTAACTTAGGACCTAAGTCAAATACTCAATGGTTCTTGCTACATCTCCCGCCAATTCGTTTTGTCACAATCAAACAACCTGAACACATTTAACCTTCAAATCCCACTCACCGCGTAGTCATCTAGTCACAAACTCCCATCAATAAGGACACAAGCGGACATATAAGTCCCCAAATGCACGTGCTCACACAAACAAAATCTCAGCACTCAAGCCACAGAAAAAATTCGGCCTCAAATCTTCCAGACTGGCCCATTATCAATATGCTAAAAATCACATCTCACCCATGGAAATCACAAGCCATGGATACATCGTTGGTACCGAGCGCTCATGTGCGCATTCGATACATGAAAGGAATTTTAAGAGTTACGCTTTTGACTAAATAAATGGATTCAGACGACAAGAATTAAAGAACGTGAGATTTTTCGTAAGGGTTTTGCAGCCTCTCGAAGATAAGTACAGACGTCTCCATACGGATCCGCAAGACTCTACTAAACCTACCCATGACCGGTGAGTCCTATGTAACCTGGCTCTGATACCAACTTGTCACGACCCCAAATCTAAACTAGTTGTGATGGCGCCTATCATGGAACTAGGCCAGCCAAATTGACACTCGAAACATAAAGAATCTTTAATTTATATCATTTTAAAACAAATACAGCTACACCTAAAGTTAAATACGACCCCAAGACCCTGGAGTCACTAATCATGAGCATATATCGAAAATATACAAGACTGGAAAATAAACTCTATAATAGTAAACAGGAGAGAGAGCAGGGATGCGAGCGCATGCAGCTACCTCACAAAATCTCTAAGAAGTCTCTGGAACAGATAGACAGCTCACTCTGCCCTAGAACCTGGATCTGCACACAAGGTGCAGGGAGTAATATAAGTATGCCAACTCAGTAGTAATGAAAATAAATCAGGTCTGAGCAGTAAGAAATACATAAAGTCAAATCATCAATTCACAATAAACACAGTCTTTCTTTCCAACAGTGTATACGTTAAATGATCAAGCTAAAAAAGCCGATTTCAGTGAAAATCCTTTGAAAAAAGAAATTTCCCAAAATTTCAATAAAATGTCCAAGAAGTCCAGTGTAAAATGATATGAATCATAAGTAGACTCTCGGGCATAAACATGAATAATAAACTGCCTCTCGGGCATAACATCACTCAGAATAAGTCACTCAACATGCCTCACAATCACTCGGTATCAGCCTCTCGGGCTATCTCACAGTCACTCATACCTCCCAATCACTCATCAGTCGGCACTCGGAACTCGCACCCAGTAGGTACCTGCGCTCACTAGTGGTGTACAGACTCCAGAGGGGCTCCTAGAGCCCAAGCCCTATAACAAGACAAATCATGGCATCAATCACTCTGGCACTCGGCCAATCAATAACATGTTGCGGCGTGCAGTCCGATCCAATATCATATTCTCACAATAAGGAACTCGGCCTCACTCAGTCACCATAAACAGTATAACATGATGCGGCACGCATCCCAATCCCATAATATCCTCACAACATAGGCATGCGGCCTCACTCAGTCAGAAACCTCTCAAAAAGCCACTCAGGCTATCAGTAAAATGGGGTATTCGACCAAAAATATCATTTATATCTCAAAAAAGACTGAGTTTCAAAATCAGATAAACAAAATGTGACTGAGTGTAAATCATACAACACAGTGAGGAATAGCAGAAAATAGCCCCCAAGGGATCTAAACAGGTCAGCACAAGGCCCCAATCATGGCGTACAGCCCAAAATACAGTAATAGTCTTAAAACACAATTTATCATATGATTTAGATACAATTACGCAACTCATTAGTTGCCACAAGAAGGACCAAGTCCCACTCCCCTATCAGTGCACGCCACACACTCATCATCCAGCATGTGCGTGATAACTAAGGATTATAGTTCATTTTACACTCCTTCTTGCTTGAGTTTTGATTTAAAATGTATAGAAAATAGTCCCAAAGGCTTACATGTTGTACTTGTTTGCAGGGTTTTGTCAAAAAGGTGACAATTAGTCAAAACCAGCTCAAAAAGGAGTGAAACATGCACAAGTACCTAGAACAAGTCCAAGCAGAGTGCAACAGATGCACTGCAACCGCATCCCATTTAGTGTGGTCCACACTGAGGAGATTCAGATAGGCATATTTTGGAAACTCAAGCACTGCAGCCGCAAAGCATTATGTGCGGACCGCAGTGGCCTCACCCCAGCCGTAGTTAGTTAGATTGTAATTTCGACTAGACTAAACCGTAGTTTAATCACAAAACCCTTTGATGAGTAGTGAAACTGAGAACACAACGCACCATTAGATCACTTAGGAATTCAACTCCCACATATATAGCTCCCTGTGGAAATCGATTCCGACCCTTCGGATAAAAGCTGCATTGATCCCCGTACTTGCTACTCTTTAGTGGTATAGGCGGGAGACGATCACTTTTTGGCGTCGTTGTCGGGGAGCTTTTACGGTGTTGATTATCTACGTGAATAGTGGTGTAGTGTGTTTTCCCTTCCTTCTTTTGTTAACGTGTGTGTTGAATCAATTCAGGTACTAATGGCGGATCCTTTGGGTAATATTATTCCAGGGGAGGAGGTGATTGACAATGGAGAAGATGAACTAAATCAAGTACCACCTCCAAGACGGGGCCGAAAGGCCAATGTTAATGAGGATATTCCAGACCCTCCCCCGCCTCCACCACCCAGAGTTTCCCCTCGGGTACTTCCAAACGAGGGGTACGCGAGTGCTATTGTCCCGCCTAGTATCCGGGCGGGGAACTTCCAAATCACAAATGTGATGCTGACACTCATGGAGCAGCGTGGGTACTTCACAGGAGCTCCACATCAGAATGCTTATAAGCATTTAAAGGGGTTCGTTGATACCTGCTGGGGGAGAAAGCAAACAAACGTCTCAGAGGATTCATTAAGGCTTAGGCTATTCCCCTTCTCTCTCTGAGGGAAAGCATTATACTGGCTGGAGCGACTTCCCAACCACTCTGTATCCACATGGGATGAGCTAGCAGACAAGTTCATTGCAAAAACATTCTCTCCTAGTCACATGGCAGCGCTTAGAGATGAAATATTCGCTTTCAAGCAAGAGCCAAATGAGCCTTTGCATGAGATTTGGGAGCGCTATCGGACCATGGTAAAGGAGTGTCCAAACAATGACATGACTGAGGCCATGATACAACAGACTTTATACCGAGGCATAAATACCACCAATCAGTGTGTGGTCAATAAATTGGCTGGGGGAAACTTCATGAAGCTACCATACAATGAGGCATGTGAGGTCTTAGATGAAATGGTTGACACTTCGTCAGCATGGCAGAGTAGATCAAATGTGCCTCAGGGTGATCCAGGTGTTAATGGTCTTCACAAATAACTTCATAAACATGGGCAAGCAATTGCCGAGCTTACCACCATCATGAATCAACTTGATAAGGCACAACTTCAACAATTACAAGGGCCAAAGCAAGTGAATGCTATGGAGGGGGTAAATGTTTTGGTGAACAAGAGAAGACCTCGTGGAAATAAAATGCAAAACAACAATGTTCAATGTGACCAAGGATCGAGTGGGTATAGTCAAGAGGATGTGTATGATGATCAAGATGAGGATGTCATGTATGCCAACAATTATCAAAGGCAAGGGGACAATCAAGGCAACAACCAAAATTGGAACAATCAAAGTCAACGCAATTGGAACAATAACAACAATTCAAGCAATTAGGGGAACAACAATCAACAATGGGAAGGCAACAATAACAATAATTGGAGCGGGGACAATAATAACAACAATTGGGGTGGAAACGGTAACTGGGGGTCGGGCTTTCAAAGACCCCCGATGTACCAACAACCAAACAATCCACCCCCTATAAATCACAAGGCCAAGGTTCCTCAAGTAATGATATGGGTAGAATTGAGAAAATGTCCAAACAAATGATGGATCACAATGCGGATTCGGATGCTCAACTTGCCTCCCATAACACCTCTATTCGAAATCTTGAAGTGCAAATGGGACAAATCTCTCAAATCTTGAACATGCGCCCGAAGGGAGCACTACCAAGTGATACAGTGGTGAACCCCAAGGGTGGGAACAACAACAACAATACCGGTCATGCCATGGAGGTGACCACAAGGAGTGGACGAGGCGGTGAGGCTAGTTCTTCAAAAAAAAATAGAGTTGTTGGTGTTGAGGATGACTTTCCAAATGATGAGGTTCCGATTGAGGTTGAGCATGTAGTTGAGGAGCCAACAACTAGTGAAGTGAGGATTGATATTCATGATCATGAGGAGGAAACGCAAGGTGACGTGAAACTTTCTAGGGAACATGTAATTGACATTCTCGAGCCGGTTGTGTCAAAATCAAAGGCCCCATTGCTTAGGACTCCTCCTCCTTATCCTTAAAGGTTGGCGAAGCAAAAGAATGATAACCAATTCAAGAAATTCATCAACATGATGAAAAGGTTATCCATCAATGTCCCTTTGGTTGAAGCTTTAGAGCAAATGCCCGGGTATGCCAAGTTTATGAAGGACTTGGTCACAAAGAAAAGGTCAATGGAGTGCGAAACTATAAAGATGACTCACCAAGTGAGTGCAATAGTGAACCCAATGGAACCCAAGCTTGAAGACCCCGGGGCATTCACCATTCCTTGCACAATTGGTAGCGCGGATTTCGCCAAAGCATTGTGTGACCTCGGAGCTAGCATAAACTTGATGCCATATTCGGTTTTCAAAACTTTGGGGATTGGTAAACCTAGGGCTACTTCCATGCGTCTTCAAATGGAGGATCGATCTATGAAGCGGCCTTTAGGAATCATTGATGATGTTTTGGTGTGGGTTGATAAGTTCATCTTGCCCGCGGATTTTGTTATCTTGGATTGTGAGGTGGATTATGAAGTTTCTATAATTTTGGGAAGGCCCTTCCTTGAAACGGGGAAGGCCTTAGTTGACGTGGAGGCCGGTGAGCTCGCTTTCCGGGTGGGTGATGAAAAGGTTGTGTTCCACGTTTGCAAGTCAATGAAGCAACCCAATAGCACGGAAGTATGTTCTTTCATGGACCTTGTCACCGAGGTCATTATTGATGAAACAAGCTCAATGATAAATGTTGAAGATCCCATGGAGGCAGCTTTATTGAACCATGATGATATTGTGGTGGATGGCTTGATAGAGAGTACCAATGCTCTACAAGGCATGGGTTCTTATTCATATGGTCATCGAAAGTTATCCTTGGATTTGGAGAATCGGAAAACTCCTCCGACAAAGCCTTCAATTGAAGAGCCACCTACATTGGAGTTGAAGCCACTTCCACCACACCTCAGGTATGAATT
Organism: Nicotiana undulata; assembly: GCA_005239495.1. NCBI lineage: Eukaryota > Viridiplantae > Streptophyta > Magnoliopsida > Solanales > Solanaceae > Nicotiana > Nicotiana undulata. Next base: position 20,368 of record ML268254.1, on the reverse strand, counting down.
TCTTGGTCCTTCTCGTACTTTACATGTTATACTTTCATCTTGTCTAACCAAAGTGCAGGTAGACTCTACTCTCAAAGTGTTACAAAGGAGGAAGAAATCCATAGGATGGACACTTAGTGATATTCGGGGAATAAGCCCCGTATTTTGTATGCACAAAATCATTTTCGGGGATGGAGCAAAGCCTTCCGTAGAACATCAACGGAGGCTAAATGAAGTAATGCAAGAAGTTGTGAAGAAAGAAATAATCAAGTGGCTTGATGCAGGGGTCGTCTACCCAATCTCGGCTAGTGCTTGGACTTCTCCGATCCAATGTGTTCCAAAAAAGGGTGGTATGATCGTGGTTCAAAATGACAAGAATGGACTTATTCCAACAAGGACAATCACAGGTTGGCGGGTATGCATGGATTACCGCAAATTGAACAAGGTGACTCGCAAGGATCACTTCAGTCTGCCTTTCTTGGACCAAATGCTTGACAGACTTGCGGGTAGAGATTTCAATTTCTTCTTGGACGGGTATTCAGGCTATAACCAAATCTTGATTGCTCCGGAGGACCAAGAAAAGACAACCTTCACCTGTCCCTATGGGACATTTGCTTTTTCTAGGATGCCTTTTGGATTGTGCAATGCACCCGCTACATTTCAGCGGTACATGATGGCAATTTTCACTGATATGGTTGAAAACTTTCTAGACGTATATGATTTCAGCGTGGTTGGGGACTCTTTTGATGAATGCTTGAACAATCTTGATAAAGTCCTCGCTCGTAGTGAAGAAACCAACCTAGTGCTCAACTAGGGAAAATGCCATTTTATGGTTGAAGAAGGGATAGTTTTGGGCCACAAAATCTCAAGGAATGGAATTGAAGTAGATAAGGCCAAGATTGAGGTCATTTCCAAATTGCCACCTCCAACTTCGGTAAAGGGAGTCCGTAGCTTTCTTGGGCATGTCGGGTTCTACCGGCGCTTCATTCAGGACTTTTCGAAGGTGGTCAATCCTCTTTGCAATTTGTTAGAGAAAGATGCCAAGTTCCAATTTGATGAGAATTTCATGAGTGCATTTGAGTTGTTGAAGCACAAGCTAACCACCACGCCAATTATCATTGTGCCGGATTGGAGCTCTCCTTTTGAGCTAATGTGTGATTCAAGTGATGTGGTGGTGGGTGCGGTTTTGGGACAAAGAGTGAACAAGATCTTTCACCCCATTTACTATGCAAGCAAGACAATGAATTCCGCCCAAATGAACTACACCGACCGAAAATGAGTTGTTGGCTATAGTCTTTGCAATGGATAAATTCCGTCCTTATCTTATGGGTGCCAAGGTCATAGTTCACACCGACCATGCGGCGCTCCGGTATCTCATGATGAAAACGGATTCCAAGGCTAGACTTATGCGGTGGGTGTTATTGCTTCAAGAGTTTAATTTGGAAATCATTGATAGAAAGGGGAGTGAGAACAAAGTTGTCGACCATCTCTCCCGTTTGGAGGAGCAAGAGAGACCTAGTGATGGGCTTGAGATTGATGATAGCTTCCCGGATGAACAACTCCTCTCTGTTACTATGCAAGAAATGCCATGGTTCGCGGACATCGCCAACTACATTGTCACTGGTGTTGTCCCGTTTGAGCTCTCTTCTAACCAAAGGAAGAAGCTTAGACGGGATAGCATGGATTATTATTGGGATGAACCGTACTTATTCAATATATGCAATGATGGGGTCATCTGGCGTTGTGTGCCTAAAGAAGAGCAAGGGTCAATTCTTGAGTCATGCCACTCCTCACTTTATGGTGGTCATCATGGAGGGGCAAGGACCACGTCAAAAATGTTAAGTTGTGGTTTATTTTTGCCTACTTTGTACAAGGATTCTAGTGAATTGGTCAAGCGGTGTGATGAATGCCAAAGAATGGGTGGCATATCCAAGAAAGAAGAGATGTATCTCACTACAATTCTTAAGGTGGATATTTTCGATGTTTGGGGCATTGATTTTATGGGGCCCTTTGTTAGCTCATGTGGAAATACTTACATAATCGTGGCGGTGGACTATGTTTCAAAATGGGTTGAAGCCGTGGCTTTGCCCAGTAATGAGGCCCGAAGTGTGGTTGGTTTTCTGAAGAAGCATATTTTCACAAGATTTGGGACACCCCGTGCCATCATCAGTGACGGGGGGTCTCATTATTACAATAGGGCCTTTGGTTCATTGCTAACCAAGTATGGAGTCAATCATAAGGTGTCTACTCCGTACCATCCTCAAGCAAGTGGCCAAGTGGAAGTGTCTAATCGTGAAATAAAGAATATTTTGGCCAAGACAGTGAATGCTAATCGGACTAATTGGTCCCGGAAGCTTGATGATGCTCTTTTGGCTTACCAGACCGCCTTCAAGACCCCAATCAGTATGTCTCCTTATCGGTTGGTGTATGGCAAGGCTTGTCATCTTCCGGTGGAATTGGAGCATAAGTCACTATGGGCTTTGAAGAAATTAAATTTGGATTGGGATACAGCTGCAAATTTCAGAGTTGATCATCTCAATGAGCTAGACGAGTTCAGATTTTATGCATATACTAGCTCCTCTTTGTACAAAGAGAAAATTAAGTATCTCCATGAAAAATATTACAAATACCGAGAGTTCAAGGTGGGAGACTTGGTGCTTCTTTTCAATTCTAGACTTCGTCTCTTCCCGGGAAAACTCTAATCCAAGTGGAGTGGCCCGTTTGAAGTTGTGTTGGTTACACCCTTTGGTGACAAGAATGGGGAGATTTTTCGTGTGAATGGACACCGGGTCAAGCATTATCTTGGAAAATTTGAAGATAGCCACGTGGTGGCTTTGATGAAATTCCTTTGAACATGGTAACATGCGTCATGCCGCAACGTCAAATCAGGCGCTTCTTAGAAGGCAACCTATGTGTCTTTCTTTTTGTTTTTCTTTGATTTTTTTGTAGTATAGGATTTTCTTTTTGACTAACTGGTTGTGGGATGTTGTAGGATTGTTTTGATGCAGTGAAGGACTAAGTTGGAAAAGAATGCACTCTCTGAAGTTTGCACTGCGGCCGCATTGCATTTTGTGCGGCCGCAAAGGCCTTAGTGCGGAGGCAACATTCCAATGCGGTCCGCAGAGTGATTTAACACTGAAAGGGGCTCTCTAAAGTTTGCAACCGCGGCCACAATGCAATTTGTGCGGTCCGCGGTGGACCACTGCGGACACATTGCAATTCTTGCGGTCCGCAGTGGACGTCTCCCCAATGTCCTTTGATTCTGAGAACCGCGGACCGCGGTGCCATTTTGTGTGGTCCGCGCTGGGTAGGTGACTTGGGCCCCAGGTCTAGGGCCTGAGGACTTCATTTTGAACTTTTTGCTCTCTGCACACTTAATAGAGTAAAACACTGTTCATCACTCCTACCTCTTGACTTCACCTGCTAAATCTCATTCATCTACACTGCACCTCACATCTGGTAATTTTAATTTTGTTTTCTTAGTTGTTTAACTTTATTATTTTCTTTTTAAATAGTTGTTTTTCTTCTTTTTCTTCCCTTTTCTTTCAATCAATGCATAGGGTTTGCTTAATGCTGGTTAAATTAGGACTAATTAGTTTAAAACACTTATTAAACACCTAGGGGGTCAATAATATGTGATTTTAGGCTCAAATTGGGATGAATTGTTTGAAACCCTAGGCTAGTGTTACTGTTCATTGCTCACCGCAGTCCGCAATACCATTTTGTGCAGACCGCGATGGTTTTACTTCAGAGAGGTTAAAAGTTAAGGGCCGCGGTCGCGGTAGATTTGGTGCGGTCCGCGGTGGCCTTAATCAGAGAGTGGGTAGTATGAACCCCACCTCAGTGCGGACCGCTGTGCATTTGGTGCAGTTCGTGGTGGCCTTAATCAAAGAGAGGGTAGTCTGAACCCCACCTTAGTGCGGACCGCGGTGTATTTTTTGCGGTCTGCGGTGGCCTTAATCAGAGAGTGGGTAGTCTAAACCCCACCTCAGTGCGGACCGCGGTGCATTTTGTGCGGACCGCGGTACCTTCTTTGCGACCGCACTTCATTTTGTGCGGTCTGCTATTCTGCAATTCTGCCTTCAACTACCTGCAATCTTATTCTTCACCGATTCACCTAATATTGTGATACTAACAAACTTAAATTGAATTCCACTTGCAGACAATGGTTCAATCGCGAGGCGGTGGTAGAAAACAATAGGGAAAAGGAGAGTCCTCCCGGGGTAGAGGAAAGGACATGATCAAACTAACTCCCCAAGTCCGGGAATATATCAAAGATACTAGGAAGACAATTAAAGCTATTGATAGAGATGCTTCACATTCGGGAAGTGAGTATGTGCCCTTCCAGGAGGCATCTGACTCTGAATCCGTGCCAGAGTATGTTCTTGACTGTCCAGAGAGAAAAAGATTGAGAGATACACATTCAGACTCCCCTACTGCCCAAGCATCAGCACAAAGGTCTTCTGAGTCGTCTGAGGGCTTAGCTGCGGGCAGTGACAATGACTATTCTACCTCACCTACAGCTTCACTATCCGGTGAGCATTCCACAGAAGAAGAAGGAGGGGGTGAGCCCCAAGTAGGAGGATTAGAGAGAACCAGGAAACTGGAAGCATGGCAAGATAGATTGTGAGTGAAGTGGCCTTCCACAAGTTCAGAGAATGGTGGCCCGAGAGGAAGTTGATACCGGAGCGGAAATTCATTACAAATGACCTTTTGCCTCACAACCCCAATGTGCTGAGGTAGTTTAGAGTGAGAGTTGGATGGGACTATTTCACATTACAAGTGGTGGAGGCTAATGATCACTTAGTCAAGGAGTTTTACACCAATGTTGCCCACATCAAAAAGGGCACTAAAGTGACTAAGGTGCGAAATTTGACAGTAATGTTTGACGGAAAAACGATCAATGACTACCTTGAATTACCGGAGGTGGATGAGGCATTGTACTTAGAGAAGGTAGCTTTGGGGGAGGATGCACGTCCGTGGTTAGCAGAGCACTTGGAAATCCCAGGTACCACCCTAGAATGGTTGACAGCGGGATTAAACATTCTGAGGAGAACCCTGAACTTCGAAGCAAAAGGGTGGGAGACGTTTGTGTGCAGCAGGCTAGACCCCGCCACTTACGAAAACTCTCTTCCTATCTCCCGGGCTATATTGGTGGCATCGATCATGGTGGGGTACCTGATCAACATCGGGAATGTTATTTCCGGGGTGATTACACGGGTGGTGAACGAAGGTGATAGATCCTACCTGTTTCTAAATTTCCTGACCATGTACTTTGAGGATCAAGGGGTAGAGAAAAAGAAATTTGATGTGAAGATAAAGCCGAAGGCACCCTTTTCCTGGTATAGCCTACAGGGTGATGATAACCCTAAAGGCAAGAACCCCAAGGGCCAATCCACCGCTTCTACTAGCCAGTCTAAAGAACCAGTAGTAGTAGTGGCTCCTACTCAGCCTCCTTCAGCCACCCCAGGCATGGCTCCAGGACCCTCCACTTCTACAGCCTCAGATATTCCCTCATCCGCAGCATATCCTTTGACTGTCCACCGTTTGAGCCATACCCTTGCCAGTATCAACAACTAGATGCAGGCAACCACTTCTAAGTTGTTTGAACTTTCTACATCGGTGGCAGCCCAGTCTGCACCTCCTCAGCCACAAGTCCCACAGTCAGTGGAGGACACTCTCAAGGAGCTTCTGGACAATCAGAAAAAGCTCCTAGAGAACCAGCAATTAATCATGGATGATGTTACTTCTCATGGAAATGCATTGAAGGAGCTTGCTAAGGAGTCAAAGAAAATGTGAAAGACTCGTGCTTCCAAGGAGTCGATGAAGAAATTGAGGGTGTAGGTAGAGAAGATGAAGGCTGATCACTTGCCTTTGGAGCTTTTATTGCATGACCCGGCCCCAGCAGCCCAGCCTGAGCCGAAGCAGGAGATAGAGAGGCCAGCAAAGAGGAAGAGGGTGATTCCCCATGCTGTTGATGTTGTTATACAGTTGGAGGATCCGTCGGGAGGTTCTTCTAGTCAGACCCAGATTCCAATACAGGCCTAGGACCCAGTGGAGATACAAGTCCTAGTGGAGACACAGGTTACCGGGAGCCAGCCACAGGTTCCCGAGCAGTCCACAGACCCAAGGACCCAGATTCATGAGCCTATGCAGATGGAGGGCCAATAGGGAGTTTCTTTTTACTCTCTCTTTATTTTGAGCTATTTTTGATTAGTTAGCATTGAGGACAATGCTAGCACTCATTTGAGGGGGTAGCCCTATTTGGATGATTGTATATATGACAATATTTCCGTTTTATTACGCTTTCTTTTTACTTTTGGTATGTACATAATTTTACCATTCTAGTTTACTTTTCGTATTTTGCAACTCTGGTCTGTATATAAAGTTACCTTCTGATGTATATATTCATTCCCCCTTATGTATATTCGACTAAATACCCTCTTGTATGTATTTATTTTACTTTCCGCATTTTTCCTTTCATAGCTTCTTATTTTATTTTCGTAGCTTCTTGTTTTGAATTTTTGCGTGCAATAAGCCTTTGGTTTTCTTAATGCCACGGTTCTTTCCAAAGGTGGAATTTGTGTGAACCGGGTGGCTCTTCCCGATGATGGATGGCATGACAACCTTCTTAAGGGTTTGAGTCCATTTTCTTTTTGCTTTTTGTGTAAATAGTAGCTAGTGAGTAATGGTGCCTCAAGCAAAGCTTCACTTGGGCCTAACACATTTGCCTTTGATCCTATGGTCAAAAACAAATTGTTGTGTATAGGATGGTGAAAGTTGTGACCTTGAGACTCTTGTGTTGGCGGATAATCATCAAGTGGTTTTTCGGGACCATTGTGTTTCTCAAATCTTAGCTAAGATCATTGTGGGGCCCCAACTCTGTTTCTTTAGCAATCCCATAGCGTGTGTGGTGAGAATTTGAATTGCAAGTCCAAGTCCCGAGCCATTAGTCTAGAACTTGCCCTGAATGTTTGTCTAGGCGAAATCCTAAGTGTAGTTTGACTTGAAATGTGATTATAGGCTCTCCTTGATCCGCATGATGTCTTGAAAACTTCCATATCCCACCAATGTTAATATCCCTAGTCAACCCTTTTGAGCCTTAGACCTTTTTCTTTCAAAAACCATGATACAAGCCTTTACCCGTTCTGACCCTCTCTTGGCACACTCTCTTTCCTTAGCACAAGGCAAAATCATAAGTTTGGGGGAGAGACGAGGACTGAAACAAAGTGGAAAAAGGTACAAAATGAAGAAAAGGAAAGGCAATGAAAAATAAAGAAAATCAAAAGGTCAAAAAGAATGAACAATTTAGAAGAAATAAAGGGAATCAATAAAAGAAAAGAGATGAAAGGTGTGGAACGTTTAGAAAGGAGAAAAAGGTTTGAAATGAACAAGAAATAGTGACAGTGTGTCTATCTAACCCCTCAGAAAGAACTTAATGACTCAAAAGTCAAGAGAATGTATGCCAAAATGAATCAAATGAAGTGCTTAAGGGAATATGGAACCTACCTAGACCAAATATTTTCTACCTTGAACCAAAAGCCTTCACTATATCTCCACAAAAGCCCTATATGATCTTGAGTGCATAAGGGGAAAGCGTATGGTACTTAGAGCCGGGCTTGAGACCTTTCTTTGAGAGAGATGAGCGTGTTTCCATTATCCTCATTCTGAGTGCTACAATCTAAAAGTGAGGTTTGGTTAGGGAGAGTTGAGGATTATGTTGCGATCAAACACACTCACGCAAGTATACGTGATCGTCAAGTAATAAAGTAGTGAGCAGAGTATCGTCCCACGAAGACTTATGATTAGATTTTGAAGGATTCAACTCAATTAACTTATCGATTCAAGAGATTTATCACAAAATATATAATTAACTAAGTTACTACCTAAAAATAACAAGTAATAAATTAACTAGAAAATCAACCAAAACAAATAGCAATTTCGATTAACAATCAGTAGAAGAGGATATTCCAGGGTCACGGGTTAGTTAACAATCGTGTTGCGTTCTTAGCTTAAAATGTCTAATTGATTTATCTGGATTGTTGATTGACAGGGTTAATATTGCTCATAAGAATCTATCGAGTTCTTACTCGCCTATTCAAGCTAACATAACGCCTATATGTCTATGGAGTTAGAATCAACAAGAATGCATTCACACTTCCTGTATTTCAACCAAGCAAGGCAATTAGGTATATGTCTATCCTAATTGTGAATCCGTTCCCCGATGCCTGGGTTCAAGAACATGCTCTATTTAATTCTATATGCAATCTAAAGTGCCCACTTTCGAGTTCAACTCTAGATTCGTAGATAGCATCTCACTGTTAGCTACTCAGCAAAATAATTAAGAACAGAATTAAATAAATAACCCAATATGATAAAATCAAAATTGTCAATTTAAACTTCAAATGTCAACATTCATGTATCACCCATGACCCTAGAACAATAGGGTTCTTAGCCACTCATGTTCATACAATCATCAAAACTAATGTTTTTAAGCATAAAATCAATGAATACTGGACTAAGGATGGAAATATTGATCAACTCCGTGCTCCCGAGCTTTTCGTACTTTTGTATTTCTCTCAAAGCTCGGTCCTCCCTTCAAAATCGTGTTTATTTGTGTATGTATACCATGTAAAAACATCCCTGGTCGAGCATACCCATTCCAAGTCGAAGTAGGCATTACTCTACTGATTTTGCACACCCGCGACACGCCTTGCGTCGTGCCCTACGGCGCAATAGTCTATTTTTCTTCAGCTCACGCAATAACTGATGGCATGCCAATTTTTACATTGTCGCGTCGCACCACGCGTCCTATGCGGCGCGGTAGTGTAAATTTCTCAGAGTAATCTTGTTTCGTCTTCTTTTGACATCCAAACTTGGTACACGACCCCCGAACATGATCCCGTTGTAATTTATTGGGCTTTTACTCAGACTTCAAAGCTCCAAATTGATCGATTTAGCTCCAAATCAACTTTTAAACTCGGAATCACTTCCTGCAAGGCATAAAACACGTACTAAGTGCAATTCACTATCATTTAATCTCAAGTACACATAAAATGCAATAATTAGAGTGAAATATTACGGCTAAAAATCTAGTTTCTAGCCTAACATCAGAGTATGAGTTTGGGATCCACAATGATCAAAGTAGTAGAAAGAGTTTCTTTGATGAGTTGAGTCAACTCTTGATGCTCTTGTGTCGCACTAAATCCATGGTGTTTAGAAGGTCGAATGTTGTTAATGATTCATTTGAATTGAGGGTAATTGTTAGTCCCAATTGATGCTAGAAGAGGTCACTTTAGGGAAGCTGAATTTTCTTGGATTTACTCTTAAGAGGTGGGGCTTATTTTGTTTGCTTGAGGACAAGAAAAAGCTTAAGTTTGGGGGAGTTGATAACTAAGGATTATAGTTCATTTTACACTCCTTCTTGCTTGAGTTTTGATTAAAAATGTATACAAAATAGTCTCAAAGGCTTACATGTTGTACTTGTTTGAAGGGTTTGGTAAAAAAGGTGACAATTAGTCAAAACCAGCTCAAAAAGGAGTGAAACATGCACAAGTACCAAGAACAAGTCCAAGCACAGTGCAACAGATCCACTGCGGCCGCATCCCATTTAGTGCGGTCCGCAGTGAGGAGATTCAGAGAGGCATATTTTGGAAACTCCAGCATTGAGGCCGCAAAGCATTATGTGCCGACCGCAGTGGCCTCACCGCAGCCGCAATCAAGTTTGTGCGGTCCGCAAAGATCAGGTTCAGAGAGTTTGGATTTTGGAGGAAAAAGCCAATGCGGTCCGCGTTCCTTTTTGTGCGGACCGTAGTAGTAGCCACCGCAGCCACGGTACATTTTATGCGACCCGCGGTGGCCAAGTTCAGAGCGCAGAAGTTTGAAGCCAAAAAGCCTCATCGTGGCCGCACTCCATTTCTTGCGGTCCGCGGTACCCCCGCAGGGGTATTTTTGTCCAGAAAATTCGGCCTGGTATAAATACTTTCTTTTCCCATTTTTACAGAAGTTGGGAGACTCTAACTTCGAGAAGAGCTCGTGAACGACTGTATTTGACTATTTTGAGTAATTTTATAGTTGGTTTATCATTGAATCTTCAATTATTAGCTTGTAATTAAATCTTATGGGTTATTCTTCATCTATTTATTTGTTTTCTTTCATTATTATGAGTAGCTAGACCCATTAGCTAGGGTTGTGGCTCAACCCTAGTGTGGGTATTTGATGGGTCTTTTGATTTAAGGCTTAGAAGTTTATGGGTAGTTGATATTTGGACTGATTTGTGTTTTCCATGTTAAATTAGTGGTTGCAAACACTAATTTCTGCCTATTTGACTTGGGTTCTTCTTGAGAAAGAGAACTTGAGTCTAGGAAAATCAGTCCAACAAGGAATTGGGATGTAATCAAGAGATTGATAGTCCCAATTAAAGGGTTAAACCTAGAGATAGTAATACCGACCTTGAGCCTTTATTGCTTGCACAATTTTGACACCCAAATAGACTTGAGGAAGTCAATTAGGGCAAAGTCACTCAAGCTACCGAGAGGTATAGAGTGAGTAATTCCGTGCATTGGCTATATCACAATCCCCAACATAACGTCTTTGCCTTAGGCTTTGGATCCCGTCAAGCATTCACCTAGGAAAAGTCACAGCCCTAGTCCCTTTATCTATTGAGAAAACATCCAAAAATATATTAGTTAGTTAGCTTGTAATTTCGACTAGACTAAATAGTAGTTTAATCACAAAACCCTTTGATGAGAAGTGCAACTGAGAACACAACGCACCATTAGCTCACTTAGGAACTCAACTCCCACATATATATCTCCCTGTGGAAATCGATCCCAACCCTTCGGGTAAAAGCTGCATTGAACCCTGTACTTGCTACTCTTTAGTGGTATAGGCGGGACCCGATCAGTGCGTCACTCCAAAATAGTGAGAAAATACTAAGTCCGGGGTTTCATACCCTCAGGACAAGATTTACAGTCATTACTTACCTCAATCGACCCAAATACTAATATGCGATGCTCTTGCCTCTCGAGCCGGCTCCCAATTTCTCCGAATATATCCAAAACCAGATTAATAACATCAAAATATGCTAGGGAGACGAAACCCATTCGAAAATTATCAAAATTAGGCACAAATCCTGAAACTGACCAAACCCAACCCCCGGGCCCACGTCTCGAAGTTTGATAAAAATCACAAAATCGGAATTCTTATCCTCCCACGAGTCTATACATACCAAGAACATCAAAATCAGACCACAATTGCCCCTTCAATTCCTCAATTAAAGTCTCCAATTACCCATGCCCTAATTTCCCCAATTTGGGTTTAAATCCCACTAATTTCAGGTTTAATCACTTAGAAATCAACATAGAATCGAGTTATGAAGTGAAAAATCTTACCTCCAAGTGTTTCCCCTTTGATTCCCTCTTTAATCTCCCTCAAAAGCTTCAAATCCGTCCAACAAATGGTGAAAAAATGGCTAAAGGTCGCGGATATAGCTTTTTTTTTAAAATACACTGCCCAACACTTATATTTTCCTCAGTGCGTTCGCGTCTCCAGGTATGAGTTCGCGAAGCACAGACAATTTCCCTTATACGCATTCGTGACCTCCCCACGCGTTCGCACAGAGTAATCTGTGCAGCCTCCCACGCGCCTCTAATACCCATGTGTTCGCACAAGCCCATACGCGAACGCATTGAACAAAAATCCAACACCCCAAAACCCCTCTATGCGAACGCGAGACCACCTCCGCGAACGCATAGGCTATTTCCTTCTGCAGCAAAAACACCAGAACAACTAACTCAAAAATCCAAAAGTCACTTTGTTAACTACCCGAAACTCACTCGAGGCCCTCGGGACTCCAACCAAACATGCCAACACCTCCCATAACACCATTCAAACCTAGTCGATCCTTCGAAACACACAAAATAACGCCAAAACACCAAAATCACATCGGATTCAAGTCTATGAACTTTGAGATTTCTAAATTTCACCAAAGATGTCGAAACCATCCAAAACACGTTCGATTGACCTCAAAATTTGCACACGTATCCAAAATGACCCTACGAACCTGCTCCAACTTCCGAAATTCCATTCCAACCCCGATAGCTAATTTCCACTGCCGACCAGCCAAAAACTCAATTTCGCCAATTCAAGCCTAATTCTACTCCGAAACTCAAATTCACATTTCGAACACACTCCTAAGTTCCAAATCACCTAACGAAGCTATCCGATCCATAAAGTCCACATTCCGAGGTCGTTTACCTACAAGTCAACTCCCGATTGACTTTTCCAACTATTAAGCTCATTTAAGAGACTAAGTGTCTCAGTTCTCACCACGACCACTCTGAACCCAAACCAACCGAACCAACACAACATAAATAGGTTAAATAACATATGACCAAGCTGAAACAGATGAAACGGGTCTAATCTCACGAAACGACCGACTGGATCGTTACATCCACCATATCAATTCACCCTTATTTTACCTGTTGCGGTGTGCAACCCGATCTCACCATATAATAACGATATCACAATAAAAATATCCTCCCTTATTTCACCATCTCCTTTATTTCATCTGTTGCGGCGTACAACCTGATCCCCCTTACAATAATATAAAGCAATAATAACAATTCAGTAATTACATTTACAAGAATTTCTACAATCAAGGGTATCAGTGCACAACAACGGAGGAACCACATAGAACCCGGAGGAACACAACAAACTTTACAAAAACACCAAACAGGTAAGGTACATGATAACTAAGCATGAAATCACAACAATTAGGACAGGTAGCAGATAAGTACAAGACATAGAAGAAACTCAACAATTAAGCGGTAACAAGACAATAAGGAAGGAAGTAACTTCAACTAAGGCATATAAGGCCAAATAACGAGCAAGAAGTATAGTTAGGTGCTAGCAACGTCAAATAAAAGATTTAGGAGTAGACTGACAACGCGATACTACATATTATGACTATTCAATTAAAGACATGGGAAGACACTAGACAATCTAAACCGGTCAAATACCACATATAAATCGGGTACCCACTCGTCACCTTGCGTACATGGCTTTCACATATCAAGATAGCACAATTTACTCAATTCCTAAGGAGTAGTTTCCCCCACACAAAGTTAGGCAAGACACTTACCTCAATTCGGCCAAATCAATACTCAAATTAACTTTTCCTTTACAAATTCACCTCGGCTCAATCTAGCCAAAGACGACTTAAATACATCAAGCAATGCAAGAAAAAACAACTTCAATTAACAAAGCATCTTTATACAATTTACAATAAGTCAACAAAAGTCAACACTCGGGCCCGCACCTCGGAACCCGATAAAATTAACAAACCCAAAACACTCATTCCAATATGAGTTCAACCATACCAAAATTATCAAATTGCGATACCAATTCGTCCTTCAAATCATCATTTTACATTTTGAACAATTTTACAATTTTCTTTTAGATTCTCATGAATTTTGATATTAAATCTAAGATATAATCACAAAATATAAGTGATAATTGGTTAAACACAATAAATACAGTCGTACAGCCAAATTCCCCTATTTTTAAGCAAATTCCACTATTGTATTCATGAATACAGTAGCCTGAATACAACGAATACAGTCACATAACAACTAAATAGTAGCTATAGGAAGTAATTATGTATATGGTAGCTATAGGAAGTTAATAGCCACTAAATAATAGTGATTTCTGAATTTTCATCGGTAATAGCCACTAAACAATAGTGGTTTTTGAAAATTCTAAAACTCCTCTAATATTTAAGGCACAATTTAAGCTTCATTTTTTTCTTATTTTTTTTTTTAAGATTAAGACGCCTGAATTTGAATATACATCTAAATATGAAGATGTGTATTAAGATTAAGACATCTAAATCTAAATACGTATTTGAATATTAAGATGTGTGTTAAGATCTGAATATTAAATGATTAAGACTATTTGATTTTTAATATCTGAATGTATAAAATTTATCTTTATTTGAAAATTAATAAACATAAAATTTAAATGAAATACTAATTAATCTAATATTCTATCAATAAAATATATAATCTTTTTAAAATATAGTAGTTGCCTGCCGGTGGTGATGGCTAACGGTGGTGCTTATGAATGCCGGCTAGAGACAGTGGTAGGTTTGGTTGATGGTGGTGGCTCAGGGTAGTATCTAGTGGTGATTAGTAGTGGTGACGATTATTATTGAGGATGGTGGTGGTGAGGGGCGATAGTTAATAATGGCGGGTGGTGGTGGTAGTTGTGATTGAGGAAGGTGGTGGTGGGTTGTGGTGGTTTATAGTGATGGGTAGTGTCGGTTATGATTGCTGATGGTGATGGTTAATTGTGGGTTGAGGTGGATGAGTGTTTGTGGTTGAGAATAATGGTGGTGGGAGTGGTGCGGCATGAGAGGTGTTGTAGTCGATTATGGTGGCGGCTATGATTGAAAATGATGGTGGTTGAGTATGGTGATGGTGGTGTGGCATGGTGGTAGTTGATAATGGTAGGCGGTGGCGACGATTAATAATGAATATGGATGATAGCATTTTAATGAAATTAAGTCTCTGTTACGGATCTTAATCATACAGATCTATTCAGACCCACTAACTGGTTGTGAAGTAAAAAAAATTACTTAATGATTAAGATCTAAATAATTAAAATTCAGACTTTAAAAACACACGCACCTAATGTCGAGATCTGAATGATTAAGATTCAGATCTCCATTAAGTAAAAAAAAATGAGGCCTTAGTCCATTCCTTCATTGTGAAATTTTCATCGGTTGATCCTTTTTGTATTAGTTGTTTATAAAAAAAACTTTTTGTTTTTATTTTTCTTGCAATTGAACCTTTTAGACGACGGTCTCGTGATCTTTGTTTTGCAAACCAAAAATCTTATGACATAATGTTAGACTATATTCTAAAATTTTAGAAGTAACTAGTATTAGTATCCGCGTGATGCGCGAATACAAATTATGTCAAATTATGATGTAGGCTGTTTGAATTATATGCAAATAATTTTAATTATAAATCTCTCAGATAAAAATTATATAATGTTATTATGAAGCAGGATATGAAATTATTGTTCAAATCTCGTAGTGGACAACCTATTTTTTTCTTCTATATTTGTATCAACCTAACCCCTTGATTTTAACATGTCATGTTGTGATGTGTCTTATTGGAGCACATTAGATCATATTATTTTAACAAAACTCTTACTATCACTTTGTTTTAATCTGAAAGTAAAATATGTCTTATCTCATCTCAAATTTAAATATTTTCTCTTTGATAAAAATCTAAATTTTTAGTTTTCTCTAATTATTCTTTATTTTTGCTATTATATTATTCAATACCTAATATTATTACATTGTCATATGACTTTTCATTAGCTTGTTTAAATTTAGAATCTATTTCTATCACACTCTTTCTAATATAATATAGATAAAAATTTAAAAAAAATTCATCTCAACTTCAAATAATTCTTATTATTATATTTTCTAAATTGGACCGCATTTTCAAAAAACTATGTTATGCTTTCAAACTTAAACTAATTGCACTCAATTCAAATATAAATAATAATAAAATTATTTTTTAATTTATTTGAACATATTATATCTAAATGTTGTAGAAATATTACGTATAAAATATTCATTTGTCTGATTTATCAATGTTAATATGACTTTATTATTCTTGTTATTAAAATATTCTAAACTGATTATTTTTTTCTTACCTTATAAATAATTGTATACTTTATGTAAGATCTTATTTGCTGCTTGATTTTTTAAATTTTTTATGTCAATAAATCTTTAATATCTTAAGTAGATCTTAGTTTTATTTTATATTTTAACGTACTTCAAAGTATAATAGTCATAGGTTATCTCAATTTACGTCTTTCTATATTTTTAATTTTTTCCTATTATAGTTTTTTAATTAATTTTTTACCGCGATATTTCTAGCTAATAAAGAAGAAAATCTATGAGTGGATCAATATATATATATATATATATATATATTAGATTTGTCTAAGATCTATTTAGATTATGCATAAGATTCATTCAACTACTTCCATTAATTATGTTTCCATTTATAATTTTTAATTATTAATGTTGCCCTTGCCAAGTGATTTCTTTTTAGCTTGTCACTTGGATTAGCCACAATGCATACTATCCTCCTTTTAATCTATACTATATTAAAAGCACGAAGGCCCTTAGCGAAATGTCGTTCGTCTTTATTACCCCTTAAAAATATATTTTATATTGGATACAATTGTAATTTAAGTTATCTTCCTAATATTTAGTAATTTGAAATCAACTTAATTTTGACTATTTATAAATTCTTCCTTATTTATAAAAGTAACTAACACCAAAAAGGAAAAACTTAACAACAACAACAACAACAACAAACCCAGTTTGATCCCAACATGTGAGGTCTGGGGAGGGTAGTCTGTACGCAGACCTTACCCTACCTTATGCAGGTAGAGAGGATATTTCCAATAGACCCTCGGCTCAGAAAGGGTAAGAAGAAGGAGAAGAAAGGGAAAGAAAGAGATGGAAGAAAAAAGATAAACAGTATCCAATAATAGCAGCACGTAATACAATACTGAGGCGAACAAAATCACATACCATAATAAAAATCAAAGAATATGAAGGGAAATGCATGCTACTAAGCCTATCATTGAGCATTATAAACTACCTACTAACCCTCTACCTTAATCCTCGACCTCCACACCCTCCTATCAAGTGTCATATCCTCAGTGAGCTGAGTCAGCGCCATGTCCTGCCTAATCACTTCTCCCAAGTACTTATTAGGCATACCTTGACCCCTTCTCAAACTGTCCATGGCCAAACTCTCACACCTCCTAACAGGGGTATCAACGCTTCTTCTCCTAACATGTCTGAACCATCTGTAACGACCCGGTCTGTCGTTACGAAAAACCTGCATTATAACTGTTGTTATTGACTTATTATAGATTGGTTATTCTATTATTAATGTGTTATAGTTGATAGGCTTGGAATCGGAATGGTTAAATTAGAATTCAGGCACTTAGTCCTAAGAACCTTAAAATGGAAAAGGTCAACTAAGAATTAACTTATTGGTAAACAACCTCGGAATGCGGATTTTATGGCTCGGATAGCTTCGTTAGGTGATTTGGGACTTAGGAGTGTGTTCAGAATAATGTTACGATATCCGGTGTAGAATGAGGCTTGAATTAGTGAAAGTTAATTTTTGGCGATTCCGGTCGGCAGTGGAAAATAGGCTATCGGGATCGGAATGGAATTCCGACAGTTGGAACAAGTTCGTAATGTCATTTTGGACTTGTCTGCAAAATTTTAGGTCAATCGGAGTTGATTTGGATAGTTTCGGCATCATTGGTGAAAATTTAGAAATATCAAAGTTCTTAGGCTTGAATCCGATACAAATTTGGAGTTTTGATGTTAGTTTTGGTGTTTTGAGAGTGCAACTAAGTTTGAATGATGTTATGGGATATGTTGGTAAGTTTGGTTGGGGTCCCGAGGGGCTCGGGATTGATTTCGGGTGGTTAACGGGCATTTTTGGACTTAAAAACACTGATGTTTCTGGTGTTTTCACAGCTGAAGGTTATTCACTGCGATCGCGTGGCTTATGATGAGATCGCGTAGGGTTAAAATAGACCGGGGTGAATTTGTTCAGTGCGATCGCGGAATAAGGGTCGCGATCGCGTAGCTTTGGAGGTCAGTTCATTGCGATCGCGTGGGGTTCATCGCGGTCGCGTAGAGTTAGCCAGGCGCGTGGGGAGTGGAGTCAGTTGTTCTTCGCGATCGCGTGAGAATGGTTGCGATCGCGTGGGTCGAGGTTCCATTGAATTGCGATCGCGTGGCTTATGTTGCGATCGCGTAGGGTCTTCTGTAGTCCTGGGAGATTTGTTCTTCGCGGTCGCGTGAGTACATCCGCGATCGCAGTGCACAAATCACTGGGCAGTTAAATTATATTTCCTCCGCGACCTAAACCCTTTTTAACACCATTGTTGTACGGAAAAGAGCTCTTGGGGGCGATTTTGAAGAGGGAAATTGTCACGACCCAAATTCCCACCTTTGGGTNNCTCAAAATGAAATGATAAGATATCTACAACGAACAATCCCAAAACCGGGGTGTCACAATCTCACGGACTAACTACTGGAATACTAAATATAAGTTTGGAAATGAAAATACTACACTGTCTTGGAAATAATAATAAAGACAATGGAACGATAAAGGAGAGAAGCTTCGGGATCCACGAACGCCAGTGTATACCTCGAAGCTCTGACGTGGACTGAAGGTATCTCCCTCAGAACGCTCCACGGGGTCCGGTAGCAGGGTCTGCACAACACAAGGAAGTGCAGTGTAGTATCAGTACAACCGACCCCATGTACTGAGTAAATGCCAAGCCTAACCTCGGCCGAAGTAGTGACGAGGCTAGACTTAACATTAACAATAACCTGTCATATTCTACAGCAGGTAACAGGAAATAACACAAAGCATGAGATAACCAGCAAGTAGGGGATACGGGAACAGTAAAAGGGGAACAAATGGAATAAAATAGTCACATCGACAGATAGGAGTAATCCAGAGAAACAACCCAATATAATCGACAACGGAACACGATAAATAACGAAAAAGTAAACAATGGCACGGCATCACCCTTCGTGCTTTTACACTCTCCTCACAATGCAATGAAATCAATTATCATGGCACGGCATCACCCTTCGTGCTTTTACTCTCTTTCTCGCAATGCAATGTACAATGAATCAATGGATCGGCATATACCTTCGTGCGTATAATCAATAAAATCCTGGCACGGCATCACCCTTCGTGCTTTTACTCTCTTCCTCACAATGCAATGTACAATGAATCATGGCACGGCATTTACCTTCGTGCGTATAATAAATAACATCATGGCACGGTATTTACCTTCGTGCTTATAATCAATAAAATCATGGCACGGCATCACCCTTCGTGCTTTTACACTCTTCCTCACTATGCAATGAAATCAAGTATTATGGCACGGCATCACCCTTCGTGCTTTACACTCTTCCTCACCAAACAATAACAGATAAATGGCAAGGAGTACAGCATAGTGGTAGATAAGCAATTCAAACCACCCGGCAAGGGGGAAACATCAAGTAGTAACTCAAGAAATGCCCGGCAAGGGTCTCAGCTATAACCAATTACCTCAATCACGTCCTCTACACTTACTTTACTATTCGTATCAACACTTCTCAAACTCAATAGCCAATATTCTCAATCAATAATAGATTACAAAG
>MDKH01191802.1:0-15421 GCA_005239495.1 Nicotiana undulata | reverse complement strand
AGATATGGAGGGATGGATTTCCCAGATTATGGATGAGTATGATATCTCGGAGATGGATTTCTCTGAAAGGCTGCATTGGCCTGCTCCCTCGGTACTTAGTGACTGAGTCACCACGTCGTACATGTAACGGGATGGATTTCCCTAGGCCAATGGCCAATTATGTGTACCGAGAGGACCACCTGTGAGAGCTGCATACTACATACATGGCATTCATTTGTTATTCCCGGATTTTTACTAAGTTTCCAGGGTCATTTACATAACATGATTGTCACTGATATTCTCGGTTATTTCTGGAATTTTCATTATTTGAACTGTTTATTTACGGAGGTTGAGTTCGTCACTACCTCCTCAGACCGTAGGTTGTTTTCGTTACTTACCTTCACACTGTGTGTGCAGATCCAGGTGCACCGAGATTTGACGCGGATCAGTGATAGCAGCTTATCCCTCAGAGCCGACGAGGTAGCAGCTGGCGTTCGCTGTCCCGTCCCTCCTTTCCTTATTTTCTCTCCTGTATTAGAAATTGGAAACTTAAGACTTTAGTATTTTTTCTCAGTTATATTTATGTTAGTAGCTCATGACTGCGTGACTCCAGATCCTAGATTGATTGTTGGAGCCTATTTTCTTCTATTAGACTGTTTTAAATGATTAAAATTTCCGTATTTCTATGAGTTGAGCCAATAATGAGTAAATTTTTCCAGTAAATGAATTGAGTATTGTTGTAGCGGTTGGCTAGCCTGGTTCCACGACAGGCGCCATCACAACCTGGAAACGGGGCGTGACATTGTACGAGAGATCTCGTAGGTTAACGGGTGTTCTAAATTAGTAACGTTTTCCTATTTTCTTGCCTTAGCTTCAAATTCGTTTGCTAAAATAGTTTCTGGTAGATATATTTACGTTATGTAATAGATTTGATTAGATTTGTGCCATTCGGAGTTGGATACTCGTGGCAAGAGTGTGGTTTCAGACTAATTTGGGCGTGCTTTGAGGTAAGTGGCTTGCCTAACCTTGTGTGGGAAAACCTTTCCTTAGGATTTTATTATTGTTTTATATATGAGCGCCGTGTACGTGAGGTGGCGAGTACGTACACGGGCTATTGTTGTAAAACTCTGTTTTCACTAAATCATAAAATATTTTCCATGTTTGAACTACATTAGTATGTGTAATTACCTTGTTTAGGTTAGAAAAGCATGCCTACGTGTTTTGACTGTCTACTTGAATTTTGTGCAACATGTTTTGTGAACTCCTGTTTTATTTTCCTTAAGTTCCACGTAGCCTAAACTATAAATTTCGATGCTATAACTGTTTGTTTCATTGGTTGAGTTGCATATTTATTTAGGAATACAGGCGTATTTCGGGAGATCCCCTGTACTGCATATTTTCTTTGGGACTACGGACGTATTCCCCGAGATCCCTCAGCACTGCATATTTACTTTGGAACTTGGACGTATTCCGGGAGATCCCCCTGTACTACATATTTACTTTGGGACTACAAACGTATTTTGGGAGATCCCTAGAACTGCATATTTACTTTGGGACTACGGGACGGTATCCCGGGAGATTTTCCCTGTTGTTATTCCTTTGTTTTGAGCTGAGTACTTTCTTTAACTTCTATTACTGTATATTTCTGTAATTATTTAACTGTAATATATATTTCTCTTACTGCTTTCGTTTATTATATTTATACTGGTAGGGCCCTGACCTTACCTCGTCACTACTCCACCGAGGTTAGGCTTGGCACTTACTAGGTACCATTGTCGCGTACTCACGCCCTTCCTGCATATATTTTCATGTGAAGATCCAGGTAACTCACCTCCGCCTCAGTACTAGCCAACAACAGCAGCCACCAGAGACTACAAGGTATATCTGCACGCGTCCGCAGATCCTCGGAGTCCCCTCCTCTATCTTTATCTTTTTTCCCTCCTCTACTTCTTAGACTCTTGTATAGCAGACTGTAGATAGTTTTCGTAGAGCAAGTGACTCATGGTTATGGGTTTTGGGAAGTGTTGCATATAATTGGTAAATTGGTTTTATCGTATATGCCGAGCGGCATTCTTACCATATACAGTAATTTTGAAGCTTAGTTGGTTTTTATTCTTCTTTACTTTTGGTTATTTCAATGTTAATAGGCTTACATAGTCTTAACGACTAGGTGCCGTCACGACGTCTTTCGGAGGAGAAAAATGGGTCGTGACATACTTGCGCACCTGTGTTGTTGCTGGTGCGAGGAAATTCTCCGCATCTGCAGTCTTCACTTGCCCACACAAGGATCACACCTATGACAATATTTGCACATATGAGATTGCATAACACCGTCTCAAACTTCATAGAAACTGACATCACCTGGAGCCTCCAACACACAAGTTATTTAACAGGGTGGCATCAATGTCATAGAAGCGACCAAACTCTCACAAAGGCGGTCACACACCTGCACACAAAAACTCGCAGGTGCGACGCACCAGAACAAGCAGCCCAGAAATTCCTAAGTCCAATATCCAAACCATTAACCATCTGAAATCCACGCGAGACCCTCAGGACCTCCACCAAATATACCAACACATCCTAAAACACAATACGAACTTAGTCGAGGCCTCAAATCACATCAAACAACATCAAAATTATGAATCGCTCCTTGAATCGAACTTATGAACTTTCAAATCACCAAACTTTCAAAACTCATGCCGAAACATATCAAATCAACCTGGAATGATGCAAAATTTGCATGCAAGTCCCAAATGACATAACGGAGCTAATCCGACACACAGAATCGCTATCCAACCCTAGTATCACCAAATTCAACTCTTATTCAAACTTCTCAACCTTAAAAACCTTCAACTTTCCAACTTTCGCCGAAATGCTTCAAATTACCCTTACAGACCTCGTAATCCAAATATGGACACACGCCTAAGTCCAAAATCACTATAGAAATCTATTGAAATTATCGAAATGCCATTTTGGAGTCGTCTACACAAAAGTCAAAACTCCGGTCAACTCTTAATGTTTAAACTTCTAAAACAAGAATCCTTCTTCTAAATTGACCCGAATCATCCAAAAAATGATCTCGGCCAGATACGCGTGTTATAACACATACTACAAAGTTTCTCGAGACCCTAAGCCACCGAACGAGACGCTAATCCTCAAAACGACCGACTGGGTCGTTACACGAAGCCTCTTAGGAAAATGTTGTTCGCCTTTTTATCCTATAAAAATAGATTTCTTACTAGAAAAAGTAGTAGTTTAATTATCTTCCTAATAGTTATGACTTTTTATTTCCTAATATTTCAGATTTTAAAATCAACTAAATTTATAGTTTTTTAATTCATTCGAACTATTTAGGAAGTTATAATATTTAAGAATTTAAAATCAAGTAAGATTTTATTTATTTAAAACGAGTTCCATACTTTAATTGAATAAAATAACTACTAGCATGTACTTATAATTATGTTTCTTACGTCTACAGTAAATAATCCTAATTCCACACATCCAACGTCCGATATACATCATTTATACAAACGAACCAAAATATCGTTAATAATTATGAAGCTAAAAGTACTTAAGAACAAAGTCGGATATTGTATTTATTATAAAACAATGAAGATTTGGTTTTGAAAAAAATATTTAGTGTTAGTTGGAATTGTTTTTAAACTAACATTTTGTTTAGTTGTCAGGTTTTAAATTTGAAAAATAAATATTCTCAACGGATATTAATAATTGTCGATATTCAACAAAATAAATGTCACGATCCGAAATCCCACCTTCGGGCCATGACTGCGTCTAACGTTGGACCCGCTAGACAAGCCAACGTTTGGACTAAATAAAACTCATAACAACTAAAATGAACAGGATGACAAGGGCAGCTATGTTTAACAATATGAAAGTTAACAAATTACAAAAATAATATAGCAAGCTTTGAAGTAAAGCCCATAAATATAACCCAGAACTGGTGTCACGTACTCACGAACTGTCTAAGAGGTTACTAAATACAATGGTCTGAAAATAAGTACATATGACTGTCTTTGAAACTATAAGATAAGATAAAGCTGAAAGTGAAGGGTAGAAGGTGACGCAAAGGCCCACGAACGTCTGCGGATCTACCTCGATGTCTCCTGTATGAACTGATGGAATGCTCCGACCGTCAGTGACCTCCGGGTCCGGTTGCGTAGTCTGCACAACATAAAGAAATGCAGGTGTAGCATCAGTACAATCGACCCCATGTACTGAGTAAGTGCCGAGCCTAACCTCGGCGAAGTAGTGACGAGGCTAGGACCGACAACAATATACGTACCTGCACAATTCTATATAATAACAGGAAAGATATCGGCGTAAATAAGCAAGTAAAAACATATACGGGGAGAACATGCTAGGGGTAAAAGGGGCAACAAATACTAGCATAGTGGAACTGGGTAACAACTGAAATGTAACAGTAAAAGCAGGAATTTAACACCTCAGAACAGATAATGAATAACACAAGGCATGGCATGACCCCTCTTGCATCACCTCACAAATCACTCGGCACGGAATGCCCCCTCGTGCATCAAATAGTAACACATCGGCACGGCATGTCCCTTGTGCGATAATAATAACAATCAACATGGCATGTCCCCTCGTGTGATAAATAATAAACAATCAGCACGGCATGTCCCCTCGAGTGATAAATAATAAACGATCAACACGGCATGTCCCCTCGTGCTATAAATAATAACCAATCAGCACGGCATGTCCCCTCATGCGATAAATAATAAACGATCAACACGGCATGTCCCCTCGTGGTATAAATAATAACCAATCAGCACGGCATGTCCCCTCATGCGATAAATAATAAACGATCAACACGGCATGTCCCCTCGTGTTATAAATAATAAACAATCAGCACAACATGTCCCCTCGTACGATAAATAATAAACGATCAACACGACATGTCCCCTCGTGTGATAAATAATATAAAAGAAACAATATAATGTGAAAATCAACAATAAGAAGTCTCAAGTGTCTGGAAATGCTCATAAAATTCTATATCAACACTAAAAGCCTCAACTGAAACAAATAACACAATAACTCCCCATGTCATGGAACAACATCAAGGTATCACTTCTAAAACACCAATTACTCATAGTACATAGAAAATTAAGAACACGGTATGATTCATCCCATTTGACCTACGGGCATGCTTGACTACAACATATAGGTACCTGTCACCTCACCCATACGTTGGACATGATTTACACATAGCAAATAAGACTCTATACCTATTCCCTCAAGCTAAGGTTAGGCCAAACACTTACCTCGGCTCCAAAATGCGAGTCAAGCCTCAATCACAGCCTTTCCTCTCGAATCCAACTCCGAATCGATAATATCTAGACATAATGGATTTATTAACATCAATAATTACTCAATAACCAATTCCAAAGCCTAATTATACATTTTCTACTATTCTTTCAAAAATACTAAAATTCGACCCCGGGCCCGCCTGCTCGAATTCCGAAAATTCTCGGAGGA
This sequence comes from Nicotiana undulata, assembly GCA_005239495.1. NCBI lineage: Eukaryota > Viridiplantae > Streptophyta > Magnoliopsida > Solanales > Solanaceae > Nicotiana > Nicotiana undulata. The sequence continues at coordinate 9,928 of MDKH01191802.1, read as the reverse complement.
ATCACTCGCCCGTAGCCTAAGGATCATTAATATGAAGTTTCTACATGAATTCATAGCATTAATCGGACAATATGCCAATTTCTCAAGAACCCTAAATTCACTACCCATTTCTTGATTTTCCAATAATTTAGAAGGTAATCCCATTAATTATGCATGAATGAAACTAGTATTAGGAAGGAATTAACTTACCTTAACAGTAGCTAGGTCGTGGTGTGCTCCTCCCAAGATCACAAGTCTCTAATGGGTTTTTTGGTATGAAGGGAATGAAGAAATCCCGAGTTTTGCACTTTAAAAACAGTCTGCCTACAGGGGTTTCCGCACCTGCGACCTTGGGACCGCACCAGCAGAAAATGGGCGGGGGAGTTGGGTTCACACCTGCGGAGTTGGGGGCCGCACCTGCGGTCCCGCTCCTGCCGAAAATGGTCCGCACCTGCGGAAGATGCGCACCTTCGAGGCTGGGACCGCAGGAGCGGTCCTGCACCAGCAGCTGGGCAACCGCACCTGCGGTCACACAAGCAACAGCTGCACCATCAGTGTTTTTAGCTGGTTTTTGGCCTCGTGCGGGGTTCGGGAAGCACATGGGCCCACCCGAGCCCCCATCCAAATATACCAACAAGTCCCAAATCATAATACGGACTTGCTCGAGCCCACGGAACACTCAAAACAACACTAAAACGCAAAATCACATCACAAAACTCCTGAATTCATAACTTAAGATTTTCAGACTCTAGATTACTATAAAAATGCGCTGGACCGACCTATACGACTCGGAATGACATCAAATTTTGCAGGCAAGTTATAAACGACCATAAGGAACTATTCCCGGTCTCGGAATCACATTCGGGCCTCGACAACATATAATCACGTTCCAAACAAAATTTCAAATTCTATGAAAATCCTCAAAACTTCATTAACTCTCAATTTCCCATTTTAGATCCGAAACATGTCAAATCAAGCCCGTTCCTTACCAAATTTCACAGATAGCTCAAATAACACATATTGAACTTGTTCCGGGCTCTGGAACCATAATATGGGCCCGGTAACACAGGTTTCACATCGAAGTTCATTTTCATAAGCCTTTATTATTTTTAGAAAATACTTTTCTTTAAAAATTCATTACTCTGACCTGGGACCTCGGAATTTGATTCCGGGCATACGCCCAAGTCCCATATTTTCCTACGAACTCTCCAGGACCGTCAAATCACGGGTCTGGGTCCGTTTATCAAAAATGTTGACCAAAGTCAACTTTAATCAATTAATTATTATAAATTCAACTCTTTATCAAGTTTCCACATAAAAGCTTCCCGGCTACGCGCCTAGGCTGTGCACGCACATCGAGGTGAGACTAACGGAGGTTTTCAAGGCCTCAGAACACAGTTTTTGCTAAATTTACACTGGGTGACCTTTTGGGTCATCACAATCTCCACCTCTAAAACAAACGTTCGTCCTCGAACGGACATAGAAAGGTACCCGAATCGAGGAAAAAAGTGGGGATATCGGCTCCGCATATTGGACTCGGACTCCCTGGTCGCTGCCTCAACAGGCTGACATCTCCACTGAACACGAACTGAAGGATAACTCTTCGATTTTAACTGACGAACCTGCCGAGCCAAAATGGCTACCGGCTCCTCCTCATAAGACAAATCCTTGTCCAACTGGACAACGCTGAAGTCAAGAGCATGATATTGATCTGCAATATACCTCCGGAGCATAAACACGGGAAATACCAGATGCACAGCTGGCAAACTAGGTGGCAAGGCAAGTCCGTAGGCCACCTCTCCTATCTTATCCAAAATCTTAAATGGACCAATGTACATAGGGCTCAACTTGCCCTTCTTCTCGAACCTCATCACGCCCTTCATAGGCGACACCCGAAGAAATACCCGGTCTCCTATCATGAAAGATAAATCTCGAACTCTACGATCTGCATAACTCTTTTGCATGGACTGAGTTGTACGAAGTCTATCCTGAATAATCTTCACCCTGTTCGAAGCATCCTGGACTAACTCAGAACCCAATAATCTAGCCTCTCCCGGCTCAAACCATCCGACTAGTGACCGACACCGCCTACCATACCATGCCTCATACGGAGCCACCTGAATGCTCGACTGATAGCCGTTGTTGTAGGCAAACTCAGTTAAAGGCAATAATTGATCCCATGAACCACCAAAGTCAATAACACAAGCCCGCAATATATCCTCCAAAATCTGAATAGTACGCTCGGACTGTCCGTCCATCTGAGGGTGAAATGCTGTGCTCAGCTCAATCTGTGTACCCAACTCCCGCTGAAAACTCTCCAGAAATGGGAGGTAAACTGAGTACCTCTGTTTGATATAATGGATAAGTCCACACCATGCAATCAAACAATCTCTCTCATATATATCCTTGCCAACTTCTCCACTGAATATGAAACTGATACCGGAATGAAGTGCGCTTACTTGGTCAGCCTATCCACAACCACCCAAACCGCATCAAACATCCTCTGAGTCTGTGGGAGTCCAACTACAAAGTCCATGGTGATACGCTCCCACTTCCACTCAGGAAGCTAAATCTGCTGCATCAAACCACCGGGTCTCTGGTGCTCGTACTTAACCTACTGACAGCTCAGGCACCGAGCTACATAAGCTACAATATCCTTCTTCATTCTACGCCACCAATAATGCTGTTGCAAGTCCTGGTACATCTTTGCGGCGCCCGGATGAATGGAATACCGGGAACTATGGGCCTCCTGAAGAATCGACTCACGAATGCCATCAACATCAGGCACACAAATACGGCCCTACATCCGCATAACTCCTCCATCATCAACTGTAACCTGCTTGGCACCTCCATGCCGAACCGTATCTCTAAGAACACATAAAAGACGGTCATCATACTGCCTTTCCCGAATACGGTCATACAACGAAGAACGGGCCACGGTATGGGCTAACACACTGCCAGTCTCAGAAACCTCCAACCTCACAAATCGGTTGGCTAAAGCCTGAACATCCAACGCAAAAGGTCGCTCCTCGGCTGATACATAAGCTAGACTGCCCATACTGAGTGACTTCAGGCTCAAAGCATCGACCACCCCATTGGCCTTTCCCGGATGATAAGGAATGGTAATATCATAATCCTTCAACAACACTAACCACCTTCTCTGGTTCATATTCAACTCCCTTTTGCCTGAATAGATACTGTAAGCTCTTATGATCCGAAAACACCTCACATGGAACACCACACAAGTAATGCCTCCAAATCTTCAAGGCATGAACAATCGCTTCTAACTCCAAGTCATGAACCGGATAATTCTTCTTGTGAACCTTCAACTGACGAGAAGCATAGGCTATGACCTTGCCATCCTGCTTCAACACTGCACCAAGTCCAACTCATGAAGCATCACAATACACAGTATACGGCCCTGAACCTGTGGGCAAAACTAACACTGGTGCCGTGGTCAAGGCTATCTTGAGCTTCTGAAAGCTCGCCTCACCCTCATCCGACCACCTGAACTGGGCACCCTTCTTGGTCATCCTGGTCATCGGGGCTGCGATAGATAAAAAACCCTCCACAAATTGGCGATAATAACCTGATAAGCCCAAGAAGCTCCGAATCTCTGTGGCTGAAGTGGGTCTAGGCCAATCTATGACTGCTGAAATCTTCTTGGGATCCACCTGAATACCCTCTTACGAAACCACGTGGCCTAGAAATGCAACTGAACTCAACCAAAACTCACACTTGGAGAATTGGCATACAACTAACTGTCCCTCAGAGTCTGGAGGACGACTCTAAGGTGTTGCTCATGCTCCTCTCGGCTGCGAGAGTATATCAATATATCATCAATAAACACAATCACAAATGAGTCCAAATAAGGCCTGAACACTCGGTTCATCAGCCCCATAGAAACAACGGGGGCATTTGTCAATCCCAATGACATCACCAAGAACTCATAATGCCCATAACGAGTGCGAAAGGCCGTCTTAGGAACATCAGACATCCTAATCCTCAGCTGATGGCAACCAGATCTCAAATCAATCTTGGAAAACACAGTAGCACCCTGAAGCTGGTCAAATAGATCACCAATCCTCGGAAGAGGATACTTATTCTTAATAGTAACCCTATTTAACTACCGCTAGTCAGTACACATCCTTATTGAGCCATCTTTCTCCTTCACGAACAACACTCGAGCACCCCAAGGAGAAACACTAGGCCTGATGAAGCCTTTGCCCAACAATCCTGTAACTGCTCCTTCAATTCCTTCACAATACTGATACTGAGATACGGTGCTTGAAGACCTCATAATTACCCAAAATAACGTGCCTCATATAACGCCACATGGGCGGGCACCTACCTTGAAGGTTAAGGCTCCATAATCATAGCACGAATTTGGCAAATTACGCACCGATAGTTAATTAGTTTATTTATTTATTTATCTATGAATATTATTATTATTATTATTATTTTGAACATAATTAATAAGTTTAACAAGCATGACTCCCTACCAGTACTAAAGTAAAAACAGAACAAAATGAAATTCACAAGGGAGAATTCAACTCAAGAATTTCCATCACTAGGATCCCATCTTTACATAACTTTCACCGTGGCTCGTAGCCCGGCTAAAATATACCAAATCATAATGACTCGCGAGGATATCGTCCTCAATTGTGAATCACAAGCAATATGCATATCGTGCCAATCGAAACATTCCATTTCCTTCATTTAAATATTTTTCCGTTAAACAAAATTACAACACGTAATGATAGATACAGTTATCTCCATAGAACCTCTCAATACAAGTATCCACATAAGTGGCTTTTTTAGTTACGAAGCTCAACCGAAAGGGGAGAATATTAGAAGAATTTTATTAGATAAGCATAACCGAATTAAGTTCAGAAAATCATCACTTTATAATAAATCAGAGATTGTTCTTTTAATGAAACCATTTAATGTAACGACCTCATCCATACCATAGAAAATATATCAACAGACTGGGTCTCCACCTCTAAGAATCTAACCTCCACTTTCGACATTCCGACTCATGAAGTTGAGTTGTAGCTGCAATGGAGCACGTAGCCTGAGTGCTCTGATGAAATATGACTCTCCCAAGCCCAGGGCAATTTCTACCACTAGCCGACATAAAGTATCATCCTGCCCTGAGTCGTCCAAAATTTACAATCATCTTTGAGTCCTTTAATGAGTCTGGGGACTCGCCCTCTAGCTATACGAACAACCGTAGGAGTATGACGGGTTAACTTATCAAACCTGATGGCATATTCTGACACCGTCTTATGATCCAACAAAGCCGTGACTTCCACGCTGAGTAGACTTTTGTAGACTTCAAGTTGTTTGAATAACTCCTTTGGTACCGAGGTATAGGATTATTAAGGAGGTAGACGTACCGAAATTCCCAGCTTTATCTCTTGCAAAAATCCCCGGCATTATACATTCCAAACCAAAACCGATATGACACGTGGCCTCGCAATCTATTCCTTGACAGTGGACCTCCCCACGTGGCACAAGTAATAGGCTACAATACCTGATAATCCACGATGTTAAACTTCACAACTCATACAAATCAACCCCGTTGCTTTACACTTATTCCCATGGTGTGCAATACCCCATAGAGGCGGTCAAGAAAATCGTGTGGGTCCTCAAAAGATATACCACTGAAATGGAGTGGAACTTGTTGGTAACTTGTTCAACCTCAATAAACGGACTAGTGCATCCTGCAACCATGGAGTAGCTATAAATCCTTCCGGAATCTGATCTAGCCTACATATACTGACTGAGCTAGAACCTCCGCATCTAGATCCATTTGACACTGTACAATAGGTGCTGATGTTTGAGCTTTAGACTCCGCTCTGCTTCTGTCTCTTTCCTTGATCGAAGCTGTCATTGGGGCTTCATCTCTTGTCCGGTCGTAGACGCTTCGCATGTTGTCGAGATTAGTGAGAGGACAGAGTAGGCAAGTTTAATCATCAATGATAGAATAAATTTGCACGATGGAGATGAAAAAATGCGGGGCCCGGGAGGAACCTGGGCCCTCTCGAGCCCCCGTCCAAATATACCAACAAGTCCCTAATCAATAATACGGACTTGATCGAGCCCACAGAACACTCAAAACAACGCTAAAACTCAAAATCACATTCCAAAACCCATGAATTCATAACTTAAGACTTTCAAACTCTAGATTCCTATAAAAACACGCTGGACCGACCTATACGACTCGGAATGACATCAAATTTTGCAGAAAAGTTATAAACGACCATACGGAACTATTCCCGATCTCGGAATCACATTCGGGCCTCGAAAACATATAATCACGTTCCAAACCAAATTTCAAATTCTATGAAAATCCTCAAAACTTCATTAACTCTCAATTTCCCATTTAGATCCGAAACATGTCAAATCAAGCCCGTTCCTTACCAAATTTCACAGATAACTCAAATAACACATATTGAACCTGTTCCGGGCTCCGGAACCATAATACGGGCCCGGTAACACAGGTTTCACATCGAAATTCATTTTCATAACCCTTTATTATTTTCAGAAATTAAATTTCTTTAAAAATTTATTTCTCGGACCTAGGACCTCGGAATTCGATTCCGGGCATACGCCAAAGTCCCATATTTTTCTACGAACACTCAAGGACCGTCAAATCACGGGTCCGAGTCCGTTTAAAAAAAATGTTGACCAAAGTCAACTTTAATCAATTAATTATTATAAATTCAAATCTTTATCAAGTTTCCACATAAAAGCTTCCCGGCTACGTGCCCGGACTGCGCACGCACATCGACGTGAGACTAATGATGAGTGGTGATTTTACCACTCATTTTATCCTTTTCTAATTAGATTTTGTATTGTTAAATGATAACTTGAGGTCGTTTTTAGTGTATAATTGCTCAATTTTAAGGGAACTGATGCTATGAAGGTTGGTGTTGAATTGGAATGAAAGTTGGACAAAAAGTGGTGAAAATGGTGCATGAAATGCTTCAGTGATTCCGCACCTGCAGATTCTAGGTCGCAAGCGCGACCTCCCACCTGCGAAGGATTGATCGCCCCTGTGAAGCTAGTTCAGTCACACAGGACTCACACCTGCGGTGCTTTTTACGCACCCGCGGAACCGCATGTGCGATCATATGTCCGCATTTACGATGGAAGTCAAACCAGCCTTAAACTCGCACCTGCGAGTGAAATTCACGCACCTGCGGAACCACAGGTGCGACCAGATGTCCGCTCCTGTGGAAAGGTGACCAATGCTCAGAACTCGCACCTGCGTGAATTTTTCTGCTCCTGCGGAATCGCACCTGCGAGGAATCTTCCGCAGGTGCGATAGTCGGGCATCAGATCTGGACAAGAGCGTAAAATCACATTTTCCAAACTCAACTCTCATTTACTCGACCTAGCAGCCATTTTTACAGATCTTGGCATATCTTTGGACATATTTTTCAGTTCTGTAAATATATTTTTGAGAGAGAAGAACAAGTCCTTGAAGCTAGGGCTTTGCACACACACTAGGGTCTTGAAGATTTCACCATTGTGGTTAAGGATTTCTTACCCATTTATGTTTATTTCTTCATTTCCTTATTTTGTATTGAATATCTAAGTGTGTAGTATTTTTCCAACACTTGAATCTTGTTTATGGGAATATTCATATTGAAAGTGTGGATTAAATACCTTGTTGTGCTTATGTATTGAATGATTTTATTATATTTATGAAGTGGGTGTTTGTTATTTTAATTATTCTTGTTCTTTAATGTTTCCAAAGGGATTAGCTAACCCTAGGACTCGCCCATTAACTCCGAATTAATTTTGGAAAAGATTATTTGGGGTTGGGAAAGATTAATTAACAAGAACTTGAGGATTTAACCCTCATTTTATAGATTCTACCTAGGGATATGATTGAACTACTTGTACAAAACCCGAAAGTGCTTAATATCCTAATTGGGCTAGGAATAATTCATTTAGGAAGTCTTGCTAGTCTTTGGGAAAAGCTAATTAAGAAATATTATCCGTGGCTGATTAACATAACTCACTCATATTTGTAAAATCATGAAATACATTGGATCGTTACTTGAGTGTAATTCCCGATGCATTCATTCTTGTTGCCATTGATCATTTTACTCGCTTTCTAGGTTAGTTTATATTTTCGCATTTAGCTATAAACAATTATCAAAAATCCAAAATCTTAATTATTTGGCATTGCGCGGTAAGTGATAACTCTCTACCATTATTCCTAATCGCCCTCATATTGTTCTCTGTGGGATTCGACCCCAACCTTGTTGGGTTACTATATTTGACAACGATCGCTTACATTCTTTTAAGGTGTAAATTGAGCGTATCAAATTTTGGCGCCGTTGCCGGGGAACAATAGGCGTAACTTAGGTTATTGGTTGTTGGAGAAGTAAGCTTGAGTGCTTTGATCCAAACTTGTGAATATTTGTGTAATTAATTTTTCTTGTTTATTTTCTTAATTTTTCAAAAAAAAAAAAAAAAATATGGCATCATATAATGAATATTGGTCGGATGGTAGTTGTTCATATTTTGATGACCCTTGTCCTTATTGTGGAGGACCACACTCGTGGCAAAATTGTTTAAATTCTCCCGGGGATGACTTGTGCGCACAATTTCAAACCCATGAGTGGAGTATTTGTGATAGGTTTGGTGGCAAAAATGGTCATGAGTATGATTGTTTGTATTAGTCCGTCCCTTCCCCGAGCCCCCACTATGATGAATCTATTCTTTGTGATGGAAATTTTAGGGGCAATGAAGTGGAAGAGTTTTAGCATGGTAGAAGTGGAGAGTTCAAGCTCATGTTGGAGTGCTTACTTGAAGAAGGAAACCATGAGCAAAATGCTTTGGAAGAACTTTTGGAGAATAGTCTCCAAAATGATTTGGCACTTGAAAGGCTACACTCACAAATGGATGCAATGATTGAAGCTTCAAGGGCTCAAAAAGCCTTGGAGGTGAGTGGTAGCCAAGAAGATGAAAATTCCTCCGGGGAAATTGAACAAAGCCAAGAAGAACTCTCAAATGCTCAAGATGAGAGGATGATGCACATGTTGGAGGCCATTCTTGAAAATGAGGAAAACCACCACCTGGCGCTTGAAGAATTAGAAAATGATGTGGCTCAAAATGATGAACACATCCGCACTTTGGAGGATCAAATGCAAGCATTTATGGAGGCTCATCATGCATCTCAAGTTGAAAGTGTGGATAGAAGTCAAGAAGAATTTAATTCTGAGGGTGAGTGCTACTTTGAGGAATCAAGCCTTGAACATCAGCCAACCGACTCCATGAGTGTTAGTGATGCCAACGAAAAAATGGAATTAGAGTCAACGGGGGTAATTGAAGATTTGGTTGAAATTGACTCTATTCCGGGGGAAGATGAGGATGTCAAAATCTGAAAAAATTTGCAAGTAGGAAGTTTGAAGGCCACAGTCCAAGCATTTCTCAACTTTGGAATTGTGTGGTGAAACAGAAGTCGAACTACGCGAGTCAATGGAGTGTTGCGTGGAGGAAATATTCATGCCATACATCTTGCAATTTGAAGAACAAAAGAGGCAAAATGACATTGCTCACATACGGGCCAAGAAGTGCAAAATGAAGAAATTAAGGCTTGGATCGGTCATTTTTCTACACCCCCCATCGCCCGTGGTCACAAGCTTGATTCCAAGCTAGGTGCCCAGTTCATATCGTCAAAGTGGCGAGAAAAGTGGTAAAGTTGATTTGCGTCATGCCACGACGTTAAATGCGGCGGTTGGTGGGGGGCAACCCATCGTTTTTCTAAAATTTTAAGTCATTTTTGAAATTTTCCTTTTTAGAACAGCTTATTATATTTTTTCTAACCAATCTGCCAAGTTTTGCATTTTTCGGAGTTGATTTTAGCAGGTCGGGGATACCGGGGAGCCAAAACCAGTGCAAGAAAGCAAAGAAATTGCTGGGCAAA
>ML268253.1:0-23051 GCA_005239495.1 Nicotiana undulata | reverse complement strand
GATCTGGTCTTGAGCTTTACTTGAATTACTTTTACTGTACTATGCGTTGAACTTAGCTTAATTTTTGTATAACAAATGCATCTTTTAGAATTAAATTTGAAAATGTTTATTTTTTTTAAAACTAATTAAGAATTTTGCATGTCACCGAAAACACTATGATGGATATTGCAGTGGTCAAATGGCTCATTTTTTTAAAAGATTGAGACATCTGAATTTGAATACACATTTGAATATTAAGATGTGTATTAAGATTAAACGTCAGAATCTTGTCACGACCAAAATCCCACCGTAAGGGTCATGATGGCACTTAGTTCCTAAGACTAGGTACGCCTGTCACATAACGACGTCAATCAAATTACAACACTATAAACTTAATAAAAATCGAGAAATATATTAAAACAACCAGACGTGGATACGATAAGCAATTTGTCAAAATAGGCAATGACTGCAATCTTGTCAAAATATTGCCAACAATTCATTTATTAGAATCACACACATAGGGTACCTCGTACCCACATTATTAATTACCTTCGCACGGCAAAGACCTCGTGCCACAACATATATCATATCCGCACGACAAAGACCTCGTGCCACAACGTGTATCATACCCGTGTTAGTTACCAATAACATGTTCAAGAGGAATTTATCAAGAATCAAATGAAGTAATGCATGATAACAACTTTCTTTTTATTTTAATCTGTTACGCTTCCAACAACTCAACAGAATATGAGATATCTACTCCATGTAGGTAAATCTATCTTGACAACCAAATCATCAAGTAACAACAGAGGCATAGATTGGTAGGTCAAAAACCACGCAGAATCATGTAAAAATGCATGTCACACATAAAGAAGTTATAAGCACAAACAAGAATACCCCCTTTTTATCAACACACAAACATAATCAATAAAACGCCCAAGGCAAACACACAACATCCCACAATGCCATCCTTACCTCACCGCGTGCACAATAATAAAGTAAATGCCCCCTTGTCTCGCACACGCGTATTAACAATCATCCCACCTTGTCTTGCCACATGTGCAAACCCGATATAATCCATCTTGTCTCGACACGTGCAATATTAATAATAATAATAATAATAATAATAATAATAATAATAATAATAATAATAATAATAATAATAATAATAATAATAATAATAATAATAATAATAATAATAATAATAATAATAATAATAATAATAATAATAATAATAATAATAATAATAATAATAATAATAATAATAATAATAATAATAATAATAATAATAATAATAATAATAATAATAATAATAATAATAATAATAATAATAATAATAATAATAATAATAATAATAATAATAATAATAATAATAATAATAATAATAATAATAATAATCATAGCATGGCACAAACCTCATGCGAACACTCGAACGATCCGCCTAACAAGTCCACATGTGCCATAATCATAACAACACAACATGCCACAATTGTTATCAAGACAACAACTCACAATCTGCCAACGCAGTGCACAAGGAAAAATCAATAAGTAATGCGAATGAGTGTTCAACATATAAACATGAATTCGGCTAACCCAAATAGCAACAATCTCACAAACTCCCAACTAGGCCAATTAAGGAAATAGAAACCTAAAACATGATCTCTAGCATAGAATATAAGCTCGGAAAGTTTTAATCGGCAGAGGCACGGGCGTATAACTAGTATTAAAACCTTGTAATAGAATAGCTTGTTCGCCCCAAGCTCGTAGAAGGAGATAACAGGTGGAGCCAACGACCCACCAAGACTAACCTATCTACAACTACATCCCCGAGCGACAGTCAAATAGGGGCGTGAATGCGAGATGCCAGCGGAATGATCGGCCGGACAGAGGCTATCACAGAAAGAAAACATGGCTAGTAGATAACTATTTTGTTATTGTAGAAAGCGATCAGTTCTTTTGATCTTGTTCGGTCTTGGAAAAGCTTCCTTTTTCAATTCCAGAAGTTAAGTAATCAACCAAGTTAATAGGCATAATGCAGAGATCTCTCAATCCAAACAAGGCAATAAGAACAACCTCGGGTCACATCCGATCATAAATCATATGTACGATTGTGTACGCACTCGTCACCTCGTGTACACATCGTTGACACATATCCAATAAGCAATTAAGCCAAATTACTAAGGGGTCATTTTTCCAACACAAGATTAGACAAGATACTTACCTTAAAAGCCCCCAATCAGTACTCCAAAAATGCTTTTGCTTTAAAACTCACCTCCGCTCGACTCAAATCTAGCCAAAAATAGCTTAATAATATCAAGCATTATTAGAGAAACCAATTTTCATTAATAAAGTTAAGATATTTACACTTTTCTCAAAAAGTCAACAAAAGTCAATCTCGGGCCCACTCGGTCAAAATTCGAGTCGAAGGGTAGATCTTGATTATTTATAATCCCACGAGTCCAAATATGTGTTTGGTTTTCAATTCCGAATCCAAATCGACTCTCAAATTCTAAATTTTTTATTTTTCAAAACATAGTCAAAACTCCCCAAAAATTCTCTTCAAATATCATGGTTTAGATGTTAAAATTCATAAACAATCATGTTATAATTTCAAAATTGAGTCAAAATCATTTGGTCTAGGGATCAAAATGTGATAAAATAAGACTAAGTCCCGAAATCCCACCCTTTAAACCAGTGCAGATGTCGCATATGCGACCAGGGGTACGCAAATGCGACCCATCCCAAATGCAACAAAAACATCATAAAAGCGACGCTTGAGCAGCTCAGGGAATGTTGCAAAAGTGACACGATCTTCGTGAATGCGAAGATAGGCCCCTTCGCAAAAGCAACCCCTGCAATTGCGATCACCACTGCCCAATAGCTCCGTCACAAATGGGATAAAAATGTTCGCAAAAGCGAACACCCCAGCACCAGAAAACCTCGCAAATTCGGTTCCCAAATTGCAAATGCGAACAAGATCTCGCATTTGCGAGACCTGCAGTATCAACCAAAAACCAGCAAATCTGAAACTCACTCAAATCATTCAGAAACGCGTATGAAACTCACCCGAGCCCCCCGGGACTTCACACTAAACATCCACACAAGTCTATAAACATCATATGAACTCGATCGCGAGCTTTAAACACCAAAATAATATCCGGAACCACAAATCGAACACCAAAATGCATAGAAATCGCATTGAAACTCACGAACTTCTAAAATCACAACCAAGCGTCTGATTCCCACCAAACCAACTCGAAATGATACCAAACTTTTCATACAAGTTCCAAATGAAGAAGAGTACCTATTTCAAGTCCCAAAACCAATATCTAAGTCCGATGGCCATAAAGTCAACCCATGGTCAAACTTAGGAAAATTCTAAACCTTCAAATTGCCAACTTTCGACAAAACGAGTGAAATCAACCTAGGAACCTCAAGAAGCCAGTTTCGGCATACACCTGAGTCAAAAATCAACATATGAACCTAGTGGAACCATCAAAACACCGTTTTAGGGTCGTTTTCACAAAAATCAAATCTCGACTAACTCTTCTAGCTTAAAGCGTATAAATTGAGAATTTCTCTTCCAAATAAACTCCGAACCTCTCAAACATCGAAACAACCATACACGGAAGTCGCGATACATCATATGAAGCTCCTCAAGACCTCAAAACACCGAACGGAACACTAAGACTCATAACGATCGGTCGGGTCGTTACATTCTCCCCTTCTTAAACAAACGTTCGTCCTCGAAGCATCAAGAGTTGCTTCAGAGCCAACAAATCACGGAGTAAAATCATCATACACATACCCAAGGGTGATCCCACGTCACTTCAGTCCACGCAATCTCGTCAACACCATCTTGACTGAAGATTATTCCTTCAACCTTAATTGATAAGCCTTAGAACCGAATTTCAATATCCACGCCTCCTTCGCTGCCCATTACCAAATCGATACCGGTAAATAACCTCACATCAAATAAAACCCTATTCTAAACCTTCACAACACTGCTAGTGATGCAAGAAACATGTGGAAACTCATAACCACTCACCTAACCAACAAGCCATGTAGTTATATTGCCCGGCAAGAATCAACCCCCATCTATAAGCTAATCAACGACATTCTTGTCCAGATATACATTATCCATGTCCCATCACACTAATTCCAAGTCCAATGATCTCATCTCATCTCATCTAGTACAAGTTATTGGACCAACCAGCTACACCATACACCACCCTGTCACAATCCGTACCCAACAAGGACAACTCAAACATAACTGAAGATGGAAAGATAAATACGTGAAAGAACTATCCGACAAGTCCAATGATATTCAGCCTAAAGTATGTATATTTATATGCATATCACCTATTATTTGACTCATATTTCATGAGTTTTGTATGTGTAATGTCATGATTTATTCTAATTTGTGGTATTTGTATGTGTAGGAGTCAATTGGAAGTGATTTGAAAAGTTTGCATGCAAATTGAAGTAAAAATAGAAGAATTTGGAGGAAGTACGAGTTTGGTGCCCAGGTTCGGGATAGGCACCAACCAAAACACCAAGGGTAGAGAGTACAAGTGGAAAAGGTTTGGTGCCCCAGGTTCGCGCCAGGAACCAACTAAATTGCCGTTGACAGCAGGCTAAGAAGTTTAGTGTCCAGCTTCGCGCTAGGCGCAAAACGTGACGCCCAAGGACATATTTTGTCCTAATTGGGATAAGACTTGGTGATTTCAACCCTACACGTCCCCAATATGTATAAAAGGGGCTCTAAACCTTTTCTTTGGGGGGGGGGGGAGATTATTTGGAGATGAGAATATTATACGAAACACTCAGGAGCAAGGATTCTCAGTTTTTCTTCATCTTTCAGTATTTTCAATTATTCAAACACTTGTGAAATTGTTTAACTTTATCATGAGTGGCCAAAACCCACATGTTCCAGGTATGTGATTTATCCATGAATATTGTTGTTCGAAGTTGACTTTACCTTGATTATAGCTCGCTAATATATGGCTGTTTCTTCAATTTTGTGATTAGTTTCTATTGTCTGGCCAACAGTTAGGTTCTATTTACTATCTATGCTATGCTTGGGAAAACTATGTCTTGATTAGAGAAGAGTTGAAGAGGGCATGATCTTAAATATGAGTAGGTGAGATTTGTGGTTAGGATAGGAATATACCTAGTCACCATGCTTAATTAAATATCGTAATCTTAATGCATTCTTAATAGATTGATTACTTAGGAATATTGAATAGGCGAGTAGTAATTCGGGAGAATGCTACGAGCAATTACTCGATTAATTAGCAACCATGAGAGAATTGTATGAGAGGGAAAGTTAATTGAAACACAATAGGATTGATAAATCGATCACAACCCTGGAATATTTATCTCTACTGAATTCTCAACAACCATTTTCAGCTTGATTAACTAATTACTTGTTACATGCATAACTTAGTTATAATCACACAATTCAACTCTTATTGACTCGACTGAATAATAATTTTGGTTAAATTAGTAGGTAGTTAGCATAAGTCTATGTGGGTTCGACATTATTCTTATCATTATATTACTTGTACGACCACGTATCCTTGCATGTGCGTTTGGGAGCAACAATTTTTTGCGCCGTTATCGGGGACTTGAATATTGACTACTTGAATAAGAAACAAGATCAGTCAGTACAACGAGTTCATTTATTTTGTGAAGTGTGTGGAGAGGGTCACACGAGTGATCTATGCCCAGCAAATTAACAGTCTGTATGTTTTGTGGGTAATGAAAATCGGCGCCAGACACAACAGTATGAGAAAAATAATATAGACCACCGCAAGCTGATTAGTCCACAAATCCGATGGGTATTGAGGAGATGCTCAAGAAAGTTATGATTGATAATAAGAATCAGGCTATTTCTATTCAGAATTTGGAGCGACAACTGGGGAACTTGCTAGTGCCCAAAATACTCGACCAATTGGGGCTCTTCCAAGTGACACAGAGGCTAATCCCAAGGAGTGCGTCATTGAGGAATGGGAGGCAGTTAGAAGAAGTCCCATCAAAACAGAGAAAGCAAGTGATTTTTAATGAAAAACATGACACTATAGAAGTGGAATAAAAAATGCAAAGGAGTTAGAGAGGCTAATGGAAGAGGTAGGGACAAAGCAACCCCAACTAATAGTTGCAAGGCCACCACCTTCGTTCATTCAAAGATTGCAGAAAGTGAAGGATAATGCTGCTTATAAGAAGTTTCTTGATATATTAAAGCATGTGCAAATTAATATTCAGCTGGTAGACATCTTGCAGGAAGTACCCAAATACACAAAATATATCAAATACATAGTAGCAAATAAGAGGAGGTTGGCCGAGTTCGAGACTGTGGCACTCACTGAAGAATGTAGCTCAAGAATCCAAAGCAAGCTAACTCAAAAATTTAAGGATCCAGGCAGTGTCACTATTCAAATCTCAATTGGTAAGCGCAATAGGGAAAGCTTTGTGTAATCTTGGAGCGAGCATCAATTTTATGCCTCTATATGTTTCAGGCAGTTGGGGTTGTGTGAGCCTCTCCCAACTACGGTGATTTTACAGTTGGCTGATTGCTCCCTTGCTAATTCAGAAGGGTGATTGAAGATGTGTTAGTCCGAGTGAGTTCTTTCATATTCCCTGATGACTTCATCATCTTAGACTATGAGAATGATCAGGAAGTCCCATTTATTTTGATTCTTAGCCACAAGTTGAGCTATTATTGATGTATGTGAAGGCAAGATGACAATGAGAGTGGGTCATCGAGTGGATATATTCAATGTTTATAAAGAACTTAAATTTCCATCCCATTATGAAGAGTTATCCATGATTTATATGGTGGAAAGTGATGTGACTTCATTGGTGCCGCAAAGAGCCCCACAGACCCCCTTGACCGAGCTTTGATGGGGGATGAAGAAGAAAGTGAAGATGAGATGGAGGAAGAATTTGAGAAAGTCCTTAACATGGCTTGAACGTATGTCCATGGGCTTGGGAGATTTGTGTCACGAACCAAAATCCGCTAAAGATCGTGATGACGCCTAACACCGCTGTCAGGAAATCCAACGGTGAATGGTTAACTTAATTACTTATTTTAGTGTTTTTTTGAAAATAATTTTTCATCAATTACATAGTAAGGAATAAAATTTATAGGGTAAATGGTAATGTTTTCATAACTACAATAAACAACAACCTATAAGCACCACCAAAACCCGGTGTCACGAGTGCATGAGCACCAACTAGGAAATATAATAAGATACAACATCTGTCTGGAATACAAAATTATATAGGAGAACATAAATAACTCTGATGGAGACTCTGCAGGCTACGGATCCTAACATGAAGTGCAGCTCACAGTAAGTCCCCGCAACATCCGCGCCTCTACGCCCAGTAGACCACCAGACGTATATGTACCTTTTGCAGCAAGTGTAGCATGAGTACGTAAATCAACGCGTACCCAGTAAGTTCTAGTCTAACCCTAGAGAAGTAGTGACGAGGGGTCGACATCAGACTTACTAGTGGTCCAATAAGATATATACGATAAGAAGTAAATAGATACATGCAGAGTAAATAAACGAAATGAGTATAAGTACGTGGTACAATCCTCCTCTTTACAATAAATTCAAGCTCTCAATTAGCAATTTCCTCCTCAACCGGAGCATATATATAATGGATCTCACCCGATAGGTCATCATAATTCAAATCAGGAAGACTCATAGATATACTGACTTCTTGTCAAATATTACGCATCATTCCATGAGAGTATTTTATAGAAACGCCGAGGCGTACGGACCTATCTCATCATAATCGGTGCACTACCGAGGGTCAAACGACACGAACCATAGATACATTTATTATACTACAAAGGCGAACAACCCTCTTCCATGAGAGTGTGTACCTAATCCTGCCGAGGAGAACGACCCGTTCCCATCATAATCTGTGCACTGCCGAGGGTCGAACGACACGAACCATAGATGTATCTATCCTGCCGAGGAGAACGACCCGTTCCCATCATAATCTGTGCACTGCCGAGGGTCGAACGACACGAACCATAGATGTATCTATCCTGCCGAGGCGAATGGCCCGATCCCATTAGAATAAGAAACTTTGACACGTCCTTGACCCCACTCACTAAGGGACATGTGAATTATAAGGAGCTTTGAGTAAACCTTTCGATGAGAACGCATAACACAAGAGAAATTCATAATAGGAGTACAATTATTCTGCGGCTAATCATGAAACTCGTCAAATCTCTTCAATAGCAAGTCTATCACTCTATGCACGTCTAGTCTCAAGTTGTAATGTGAAGTAAAAGAATTTAATAGGCAAGAGATAACTCAAATAGTATAGTTATAGCATGGCATGAACTTGAGTCTACCCGGACAATAACATGAATGTAGTTACGTACGGACTCTCGTCACCTCGTGCGTACTTAGCCCACGCAACAAGTAGCATATATCAATTACAACACCTAGGGGTAGTTTCTCCCTCACAGAGTTAGACAGGAGACTTACCTTGCTTTGCAACCAAATTCAAGATTCCAATAAACCTTTGCCTCGCCAATTGGTGTCCGAAAGATTCAAATCTAGTCACAAACAATTCAATATACTCAACACGAATCATAGGAATTAATTCCGTAAGAAATTACTAATCTTTCGAATAAAAATCCAAAATTCATCTCAAAATTCAACAGTGGGACCCACGTCTTGAATCACGGAATAACTCGGGAAATCTGAACACCCATTCCGAGACGAGTCCAACCATACAAAAATTATCAAATTCCGACATCAGATTGCCTTTCAAATCTTCATTTAACATTTTTGGAAGATTTTATAAAAATCTGATTTTTCTTTCATTAATTCACAGATTCATGATGTAATTAAGTATGGAATCATGACATATAATCAATATAGGATAAGGAACACTTACCTCAATATTTTCCCTTGAAAATCTCTCAAAAATCGCCCTTTCCCGAGCTCCAAATCATTAAAAATGAAAAATGGGATGAAGTCCCATTTTCAAAACTTAAATCTGCTGTCCAGTAATTTACCCTATGCTATCGCAGTCAAAATCCTGCGATGGCGAAGCACAAAATTTTTCCAGCATTTTATACTCTATGCGATCGCGACCATTCTCCTGCGATCGCGAAGAACAAATTTTTCCCAACAACCTTCTCTAACTCTTTCGGACATCCTCTAGTATAATGGTCATAATATTTTGTACAAAACTCTGAATGATAAATGGTTTAACTTTCTGAAAATTAAACACCAAGATCTACAACTTTCATGTTTCGTTCATCTCCCAATTCTTTATATATTTCGATATATAAGCTGCCAAAATTAGCCCTATGCAACAAAAATTTCTTCTTCGCAATTTCCAAACATCTTCCCGGGCATCCTGTAGTGTACCAACCATAACATTTTGTACACAACTCCAAATGCCAAATGGTTTGATTTTCGGAAAATTAGACACCAAGAGCTACAACTTTCTTTTTGGATCATCTTCAAATTCCTTATAGATTGCGAGATATAAGATTCCAAAGTCGAGTTAGTGCAGCAAAATGTTTCCTCTACGCGATCGCGAATCACTGGCCAATTTCTCCCATTTTACTCGTCGCGATCGCTACCAATTCCCTGAGATCGCATAGCACAATGCTGAAGCCAAAAACCAGCAGCTAAGAATGGCCTGGAAATGGTCCGAAACCACCCCGAAACTCACACGAACCCTCAGGACCCTGTCCGAACATACCTACAAGTCTTAAAACATATCACGAACTTAGTCGAGGCCTCAAATCACATCAAACAATGCTAAAAAAATGAATCACACCCCAATTCAATCCTATTGAAAATAAGAAATTCCAACTTCTAGATTCGATTCCGAAACATATCAAATCAGTTCCGATTGACCTCAAATTTTGCACACAAGTCATAATTGACATTACAGACCTACTCCCACTTACCGAATGGGAATCTGAACCTGATATAAAAAATTCCACTTCCAGTCAAACTTCCAAAAACCTTCAACTTTCAATATTCACCAAATGACCTCGAAGTGACCTACATACTTCCAAATCCACATCTGGACGCGCTCCTAAGACCAGAATCACCATGCTAAGCTATTCACAAGCTCGAAATCCCAAACGAACATCGATAACTCTAAAATACAGTTCAACCCATATTCATGAAATTCTTCCAAAATGCCAACTTTCCACAATAGGCGGCAATCCAGACTTGCGCCCAAGTCCAAAATCATTGTTCGTACATGTTGGAACTTTCAAACCCCGATTCCGAGGCCGTTTAGTGAAAAGTCAAACCTTAGTCAATTCCTCCAACTTAAATCTTCCGAGATTAGAATTTTTCATCTGAATCAACTCCGAACTTCCTGAAATTCAATTCCGATCACACGTGCAAGTCATAATATCTGAAGCGAAGCTACTCAAGGCCTCAAACCACTGAATTATGCGCTAGACCTCAAAACGACCAGTCAAATTGTTACATTCTTTCCCATTTAAGGTACGTTCATCCTCGAACGTGCTAAGAACTGCTGTCCAAAATCACTGTTGGGCACATTAGCTCGTGCTAGACTGAATATCCTTCCCGCTACCTTAGCTAGCAAGCTTTAGAACCAAATTCCAACATCCAGAATTCTTCACGATACCAGATTCTCACACACAAACACTGTATCAATCACCATACACTAAACCGAGCGTGACCATGCTCCTCCGCTGAAATCACACCATGCGCCCCATGACTCATTTGCCCAAGCCGATCTCTCCCAAGCACAACATCTAAAATTTCCACTGAACCAAAGCCTGTAGTATGCCTCATAACATATATAAGCTCTGTTTCAACTCTCGCACTACTTCTACGACGAAAGAGATATGTAGAAACTCATAATCACCTGCCGAATCAACAAATAATGGAGCCTCTCTTCCCGTTAAGGACCATTATCTCATTCTAAACTGAATAATGAAATTTGCTCTTTAATATACCTGAAAAGAATATGATGGCACTGATTTCAGGTCCAAAAATCTTGTCTCACCCTGTACAAGCTGCTTGGGAATAAGCCACCTCAAACATTGACCAAGATATCATATGATTCCACAATGCGCCAACAATCTACAAACTCGAATGTATACATAAGGAAAACAAACTTTGGAGAGAACTACTCAACCCATGTAACTAATTAAACAATCGAAAATATGTTATGAACCTTCCTCAGAAAATGAGAAACAAAACACACAAGAATATATATTGGTGAACTATACTCAACATCAAACTGTTACGGCGTGAAACCAGATCCACACATGATACCATTGCGGCGTGCAACCCGATCCAACCATGATACCCGTGGTGGCGTGCCACCCGGTCCATGCTACATACCCGTGGCAACGTGCCACTTGATCCAACATAGTAATCAATAAGGAAATACCTACCGAGCTAGAATGCTCATACTTATGAAATACCAAAATGTTGACCACAAGCACGCCATGTGCATAGTACAAATTCTAGGGAGACGTATAGAGCCATACGCTACGAAACTCAAGCACAACTAAGGTGCGATAAATGCTCTACATCTCGAGAGCCATTGTAATGACCCAGCCGGTCATTTTGAGAATTTAAGCTCCATTCGGCAGCAGAAGGCCTTGAGAAGCTTCACATTGTGTATATTGACCTGCGTATATGGTCGGAGTCAGTTACCGGATGATTCAGAGTCAAATTGGAAGAAGGATTCTAGTTTTGGAAGCTTAAATGGTGAAATTTGACCTAAATTTAACTTTTGTGTAAACGGCTCCGGAATAAGTTTTGATTGATGTCAATAGCTTCATATAGTGATTTTGGACTTAGGCGTGCGTCTGGATTTGAATTTGGAGGTCCGTAGCGTAATTTGAGGCATTTCAGCGAAAGTTGGAAAAAGTTGAAGTTTGGAAAATGGAGAAGATTGACCAATAGTTGACTTTTGGGATGTCGAGATTGGAATGCGATTCCGAGATGTTATTTGGTACTTCTATGCAAAAATTGACGTCATTCCGGGTTGAATTGATAGGTTTCATCACTTGTTTAGAAAATAGAAGATTTGAAAGTTCATAAGCTCGATTCATGATGCGATTTGTAGTTTTGTCTTTGTTTGACGTGGTTTGAGGCATCGAGCGGGTCCGTGTTAGGTTATTGAACTTATTGGTATGTTCAGTCGGGGTCCCGAGGGGCTCGGGTGAGTTTCAGATAGGTTTGGGTTGTGTTGCGCTCGTTTTTGATGTTTCTACGTCGTTTCTTCAAGCATAAATGATACCACATTACGAAAATGAGCTCAAATTTCTGTTTTTATTAAGCAATTAGGTCCGTATCGTAATTACGGATCTATAGAATAAAGAATCGTCGAATTTGGACATCGTATGAGGAAGTTATGCTCATTTTAGTTTCGGAGAAAAAATCTGGTGCTGGTGTTTCGCAGATGCGAAGTTGGATCCGCATCTGCGGAGCCGCGGGTGCGAAAAATGGTCCGCAAAAGAGGAAATGACAGCTGTAAATGCGCAAGTGCGGTCATTTTTGTCGCAAATGCGAAAATCCCTGAGTATAGAAAAATCAGATCGCGTCATTTTAGTATTTTGAGCATATCTTGAGTTCTAGAGCTCCGATTGAGGTGATTTTTGCGGCGTTCTTCTCGTCTTTTCATGGGGGTCAGTATCTAAGTATAATTTTTGTATTTTTAATATTATTACAGAAGTTCGTTTTTTAAATTAATCCATGTTTTGATTGGAGAATTGAGGTTTTTATCAAAAACTTTTCTAAAGAGAATAATTGTGTTTGAACAACGATTTGGTATCATAACTTGATGAAATTAGTATGGTTGGACTCGTAGTTGAATGGGTGTTCGGATTTTGTAAATTTTGTCGGGTTCCGAGGTGCGGTCCCACTGTCGACTTTTGGGTCGTTTTTCTAGATTTTTGTAAAAATTGAGACTTTATGATCTGGAATAGTTCCTTATGAGTTATATTTGTGTTTTGAAGTTATTTTGATTAGATTTGAGCCGTCCGGATGCATTTTCACTCGAGAAGTCCATTTTAGAGAACCGGGTCGTCGTCTTTGAGGTAAGTATCTTGCCTAACCTTGTGTAGGGGAATTACCCTCTAGAATTTGAGTCTTCTATGTTGATTGTAGCCCGTGTACGCGAGGTGACGAGTGTATGCTCGGACTTATTTGTAGGAGGTTGGCCTTTTAGGGGTTTTAGGTTATTGTATTCCCTGTGTACGGACATGTACTTGTTATGACTGCGTTCCAGATTGCTAGTTTCATCTCTACCTGCTTAAATTAGAATTACTTGCTTTTAGATTCACCTTATTGCTTACTTGATCTTAATGGACTTAATTAAAGATTTTTACCCTTCCACCGTTATGCTATATTTTTCATAGACTACCTATTTAATTGGAATTAGTATTATCTCACCCTATAATTGTTTAGTATTAATTGGAGTTATGATTATCTTTTCCGGCTTACCCTTATTTGAATTGTTGAAAAATCTCTCGTAATTTCTCAACCTTAAAAGGAATCTGGATAACCATATCTTAGCCGACTTGCCTTTATTTGGAATTAATTGACTTGGGTTGGCTTCTTATTGTTGACTTGAATATTGTGGATTCATTGTTACGTCTTGTTTCTCCCTGGTTAAGCTGTTTTCCTTACGCTTAGTATTTCTCTTTAGTCGTTATTCCTTGTGAGTGAGTTCTACTGTTCTTTTGATTTAAGTTCTTGTATTGATTTGCTCGCCGTACATCGCATTTCTATCATTTATTGCTTTTGTACCTATTGTGGCGATGTACGATGTATTTCTATCATGTTATAGTTGTTATCCTTGTTGGTTGCATTGCATATTTAAATTGGGGACTACTGACGTATTTTGGGAGATCCCCCCTGCATTGCATATTTACTTTGGGGACTACAGACGTATTCTGGGAGATCCCCCCTGCACTGCATATTTACTTTGGGGACTACGAAGGTATTCTGGGAGAACCCCTTTCACTGCATATTTACTTTGGGGACTACAGACGTATTCTGGGAGATCCCCCCTGTACTGCATATTTATTTTGGAACTACGGGATGGTATCCCAGTATATTTCCCCTGTTGATATACCTGTGTTCGGAGCTGATAATCTTCTATGCTTAGATGTGACAGGGTGACCTATAATCGAAGGATATTACTTGAAAAATGTACCTTTTGAAAAGTATATTTGAAAAGTATAGTTGAAAAGCATTTAGCTTGAAGAAAACTACGTTTGAAAGACTATGGTTTGGAAAGGTATATTTTAAAAGCATTAAGCTTGAAGAAAACTATGTTTGAAAGACATCTTTTAGAAAAAGTATATTTGAAAAGCTCTGATCTTGACAGAACTACGTTTGAAGATTTATCTTTCTGCAAAGTGTGTGTGTGTGTATGTATATATATATATATATATATATATATATATATATATATATATATATATATAGTATATTTCAAGGAATTTTCTGTTTGAAACGATTATATTTTAAAGCTTTTAATATAAACCTGCGGATGAAAGATTACACTTGAAGATTTGACCAATTTATTGGGGTTGTTGTGTGATGACCCAAGGGGTCATTTTATGAATTCAGACTCCGTTCTAGGCTTATTAGCCATAAAAAGAATAATTTTAACTCGATTTGCGTGCGCAGTCCGGACGTGAAACCGGAAAGCTTTTATGTGAAAATTTGAGAAATAACAATTTCTAAAGTTAAAAGTTGATTATATTTGACTTTGGTCAGTATTTTGAGCAAACGGACCCGGATATGTGTTCCAACTATCCCGGGAGGTCAACAGTAAAATATGGGATTTGGGCGTATGCACGGAAATGAATTCCGAGGTCCCAAGCCTTAGAAATCAATTTTTGAAAGAAATTATTTTGCTGAATTATTAATGAAATAAAGAAAAGAATTAATGTTTGAAACCATTGGTATCGGGCTCGTATTTTGGTTTCGGAGCCCGGTACAGATTTGTTATAGTATTTGAATACTAACTGTGAAGTTAGGTGAGAATCGGAGTTTATTTGACGTGATTCGGATGTCCAGTTGAGAAATAGTGAAATTGAAGTGTTCTTGAGAAAAATGATGAGTTTTGAGGTTTAATTCATAGTTTTACATGTTATTTTCATGACTTGATCGCACGAGCAAGTCCGTATGATATTTTTAGACTTGCGTGCATATTTGGTTTAGAGCCCCTAGGGCTCGAGTGAGTTTCGAAGAGGTTTGGGTTGTGTTGCGCTCGTTCTTTCTTATGCTTCAACGTCGTTTCTTCAAACATAAATGATATCACGTTGAACAAATGAGCTTCTATTTCTGTTTTGAATGAAGTATTAGATCCGTATCGTAATTACGGATCCGTAGCAAAAAGAATGGTTGAATTTAGACATCGTATGAGGATTTCATGGTTATTTTACTAAGGTTACCAGATTTTTCAGATTAATTACGAAATTACCACTGACAGCGTATTTAAAAATCTGCACTATTTGCAAATATTAAAACCTACGTATCTCATTCATTATAAGTTCAAATGGAGTGATTCAAAAGCCTAACTTGACTAGAATATCACAAGGAATCCATTGGAGACATAAAAACCGAGTTTCAGGATTGTTTGGTACGAGAACCGAGGCAGAATAGCTGGCAGAAAAAATAATATATAACTAGGGTTTGTTCATTCGATCATATTTTGAGTTGGGGAGCTCGGATTTGGGAGATTTTCAGCATAGGGATTGGGGTGTGTGTTCTCTACTCGTGTTTTGGTTATATTTCAATTACCCAATATTTTTCATCACTTTTAAATCAAAAATCAAGAATTTTCATAGTAAAAATTGAAGGTTTGGGTAGAATTAGAGAATTTTGTAAAAATCGTATCTTTACCTCGAATTAAGGTCGGATTTCGAAACTAATTGCATATTCGATCTTGGGGGTGAATGGGTAAACGCAATTTGGTCCGAACCTCGAGTTTGGACCAAGCGAGCCCGGGTTCGGGTTTTAACTTTTTTTTGAGAAAACTTAGGAAAAATTATAATTTTCACTAAAGTTAGTTCCTTTAGCATTAATTAATTATATTAAGTAAATTATGGTTAGATTCGAGTGTATTAGAGGTGAATTCAAGAGCAAAAGCTATAATTGAACAGTGAGTGGCCTGCGAAGTTGAGGTAAGTGCTTGGTTTAACCTTGACTTGAGGGAATAGGAATCCCCAACTAAATTGTTACGTGAAATTGAATGTGAGTGGTGTATAGGTGAGGTGACGAGTATCTATGCACCACCAAATTGTCTGCTTACATGATCCCCTCCCCGTTTTCAATTTAATTGCTCAAGTTATAATTGTTTCATGTCCATTGTTGTTTCTATGATTACTTGGCTTGTTAATTTATTGTTAAGTCTGGTTGCAATTATTTTTGGAAAAGTATTAGGGTATTCCTTGGTTTATAGAGAGCTCCTCACGTGAAGAAGAGGGAAATGCTACTAGGTATGCACTGAGTATATATGCTTCTCTTAGTCTACCATAATCTGGTTAGCTTAAGATGGTGCTTGATTACGTTGAGTAATTTAGGATCTTAAAATGGGATGCTTGAGACAAGTTGTTGTGATTTGAAAGAGCCGTATTGATTCTAGAGTCCATATTCTTGATATACTTCATCTAATAAAGCAAATAGTCATTCATGTTTTCATATTTTCTACATGCATTTTGTAGTTCGCTGGAGATTGTGATTGCATATTGTCTTGTAGTTGACCATGTTTGTACATGGATCTCTTATTATAGTAAAGCTATTCTCATCTTTGCTACAATGTTTACGTCTACATAAAGGTTGAGTGGGTTTACATTATTTTACGATATATATATATATACATGTATTCCCGTTGGTTCCATTTTTGTGATAATATTGATGAGTTTATGAGAAGTACAATTTTCTGTTTACAATTGTTGAGATAAAAGTGTTGTGAAAGACTTGGCCTGAATTGTGAAAGTTTTGATAAATAAATAAATATATATGACCGTGATAAGGGTGGACAGGAAAAATATATATATGTAACTGTGATAAGGGTGGACAAGGGAAATATATATGACTGTGATAAGGGTGGACAGGGGAAACATATATGTCTGTGATAAGGGTGGACAAGGAAAATATAAATATATGATTGTGATAAGGGAGGATACTTGTTTTTTACTGAATTTCAAGATATTTTAATGGTTCTGAGACTCAAGGATTTGAAGCTTACAGATTTGAAAAATTACTATTTTACTCTATTATCTTTCGTATTCCGTACTTACCTCTATTTTGAAAGTCATAACCTTGGAAATTCTTCTGGAAAGTTCTTTGAAATCTTGGTTACAGTTGAGGCCTGAGATAGGTGACAGAGTATTTTATTTAATGTTGCAGTTTATCTTTCTTGTTTATGTAGAATTATTTTATTGCTTTATATATATATATATATATATATTGTCACAGGTTAAGATATGATTGCCCCGCCTTAGCCTCGTCACTACATCGTCGAGGTTAGGCTCGACACTTACTCAGTACATGGGGTCGGTTGTACTGATATTACACTCTGCACACTTTTGTGCATATCCAAGTACTGGCCAGCAATAGAGATTTTTAGTAGCAGCCATCCATTATCCGGAGACACGAGGTATATCTGCCGGCATTCGCAGATCCCGAGAGTCTTCTCTTAGTTCGTAGAGACTGTTTTATATTTTCTCAAAACATTTATATTATTTCTTTCAACCCATTATTTGTTGTATTCTTTAGTAGTTCGTGAATTGTGACACTAGAACCTGGGGTAGTCTTAGAGTTATTTCTATAATTAGTTCGTGGCTCGGTTTATTTAGTTGTTTATCATTTTGTATTTGGAATTATTCATTGGAAACCATTAGATTAAGTTTACTTTAAATTTATTTTATTATGTCTAAAGGGATAATCAAAGGAAAATAGCTAATCGAACTCTAACATTGGCTTACCTAGCAAGTGTGATATTAGGCGCCATCACGACCTCTAAGGTTAGGAATTTGGGTTGTGACAAGTTGGTATCAGAGCCCTAGGTTGCCTAGGTCTCACAATTCACGAACTAACTTGGTAGAGTCTGAAGGATCGGTACGGAGACGTCTGTACTTATCTCTCAGAGGCCATCAAGTTAGGAACAATTTCACTTCTATTCTACTCTATCGTGCAAATTTATTCAACCATTGATGATTGAACTTGTTTATTCTCGTCCTCTCAAAAATCTCGACAACACGCAAGGCGTCTACAACTGGACAATAGATGAATCCCCAATGATAGCTACGATTAGGGGAAGAGACAGAAGTTGTCACGACCCGTATTACCCTCCGAACGGTCTTGCGACGGCACCTAGTCTCTATGACTAGGTAAGCCTAACAATTTCAGAAGTAAGACAAACAGAAATAGTAACAGTAAAGAAACGATAATACTATGAGCTAGCCGCTCGGCTGCTATAACTTTTACTTTTCCCAAGACCCGGAATATCACAATCACAAGCTTTACACAAGTAAGCTCTATACAACGGAAATAAGAAATGTATATCTGACTATCTACTAAGTCTGTAATGGAGTAGACGGGGACA
Organism: Nicotiana undulata; assembly: GCA_005239495.1. NCBI lineage: Eukaryota > Viridiplantae > Streptophyta > Magnoliopsida > Solanales > Solanaceae > Nicotiana > Nicotiana undulata. The sequence goes on along the minus strand of ML268253.1, from coordinate 4,457 downwards.
CGTGGGATTCTGTGGACACGGCAGAATTACCTCGCGGTCTCTAAGAATGCTGCCTGGGTACTCCTAGTCGAAGCGCTGTGTACCGGTACCTGGATCTGCACATGGGGAAAACATGCGCAGGAAAGGGCGTGAGTACTCCACATTCGGTACTCAGTAAGTGCCAAGCCTAACCCCAGTCAAGTAGCGACAAGGTCAGGTTGAGGCTCTACCGAGTTTGAAAACATAATAAGACAGTTATAATTTAACNGTACTCCACATTCGGTACTCAGTAAGTGCCAAGCCTAACCCCAGTCAAGTAGTGACGAGGTCAGTTTGAGGCTCTATTGAGTTTGAAAACATAATAAGACAATTATAATTTAATAGTTAAGTAAACATCAATATTTAACGGAAAATACCGGAAAGAATGAGGTGAATAAATCTCAGTTCAACACAACATATAATTCAATGGATAACCGTGCAATGAAATACAAGGGGAAAGCTCCCGGTTCTCGGCGCGTAGTCCCAATTTAAATATGCAATGCAGTACAGGGGGAAAGCTCCCGGATCTTAGTTCGTAGTAACAATTTAAATATGCTATGCAGTACAGGGGGAAAGCTCCCGGATCTCGGTCTGTAGTCCCAATTTAAATATGCAGTGCAAGATGTAAACCGGATGCAGCGCAATTCAACAGTTTAGGGAGAACAGTAGGCAATATAGAGTAAAATACTTCATCAAGGTTCAAATAGTAGTAGTAGTGGAAAATCAGGTAACATTGGTTGACATGTTTAAATCTTAAGTTGCTACTCAGTTTAAAACGATCACAATAATAATAGAAATGAAAATGAGGTATGACATAGAAAGAACGAAGGAAAACCAGTAAAAATAACCCATGCACGCACCCGTCACCTCACGTACACGGGGTTTTTATAGTGAAAGTCAGTTAAAAAATGCCTAAGGGAAAAAATCCCCAACACAGAGTTAGGCAAGACACTTACCTCGACTGGGCTACTCAATCAATAATCATGCTCTTGCCACGAGTATCCAACTCTAGGTGGCCCAAATCTATTCAATTCGATTGCATAATGTAAATATCATTTCAAGAAATCAAAATAACTAATTAATTCAGAACTAATACGCGAAATTAGAAATTTTGACCAAAAACGCCACTCAGGCCCACATCTCGGAATCGGGTACAAGTTATATTTCCCGGACACCCATTCACTCACAAACTCACTCAAACAAGAATTATCGAAATCCGATGTCTAGAACTCCCCAAATTCTCAGATTTTTTGGTTGGGGAGTTTCATCAAGTTTCCACGGTTTTTTTACCCGTTTTCGTTAATTAAACTAAGGAAAACGATGGGGATTAATGGTCTAACAATGAATTAGGATTATAAAACGTTACCTATGATCCTTCTCTTCAAATCCCACTGAAAATCGCCAATTCCCGAGCTCGCAAACGATTTTGGACTTATGAATTTTCAACCCTCGGATTTTGGAATAAACAAGACAGGGATCTCGCACCTGCGGTCCCTTTAACCGCACCTGCGGAAAATGCATCGCAGGTGTAGAAATCACTTAAGTCCCCTGGGGCCGCACCTGCGGTCGTTTGGTCGCACCTGCGGTCCCGCCCCTGCGGAACCCAGGTCGCACCTGCGACCACTGGCTACCCCACCCAAAGCCGCACCTGCAAACACGGCCATCGCACCTGCGTGTCTGCACCTGCGGAAAAAACCATCGCAGGTCTGGTTCAACAATTCATTAGAGTTCCAAACTCACCCGTTGGGCATCCGAAAAAACCCCGAGGCCCCCGGGACCTCAACCAAACTCACCAACTGACCCAAATACCTTATTAGAACTTGGTCGGGCCTTAAAAACACTTCCCATAACATCAAAATCATCAATTTCGCATAGATTCAAGCCTAAGAACTTAGGAATTTCTAAGAATTCACATTCGACGCCGAACCACGTCAAAAATCGTCCGAATGACCTCAAATTTTGCACACAGGTGATAAATGACATTCCGGACCTGCTGTCACTTTCGGAATTCCATTCCGAGTCCGATATCAAAATCTCACCTATCGGGCGAAATTGTCGAAATTCTAAATTTCGCCAATTCAAGCCTAAATCTACACCTGACCTCGAAAATACATTCTGAACATGCTCCCGACCCCGAAATCACTTAACGGAGCTAACGGAGTTGACAAATTTCCATTCCGGATCCGTCTTCACACAGCTTTAGCTACGGCTCAATTTCTAAAGTTAAAATTCACCTTAAAGGTCTATATGACCAAAATCACTCTGAATTTCACCACTTAACGCTCCGACAAGTTCCATTAACATAATAAGGCATGGGTGAAGCAGTTATTAGGGAATCGGGGTGCTAACTATCAAAACGACCGACTGGGTCGTTACAGAAGTAGAGCTCAGTCTAGAGCTCAAACATCCTCACTTATTATAAAGCCTCAAATGGATCTAGACACGGAGGTTCTAGCTCAGTCGGTACATGTTGGACTAGTTCAGAATTCAGATTCTAGAAGGATTTATAGCTACTCCAGTGTTGTAGGACGCACTAGTTCGTTTATTGAGGTTGGATAAGTTTACCAAACTATATCCACTCCATTTCAGTGGTACGTCTTTTGAGGACCCACATGATTTTCTTGACCGCTATTATGAAGTATTGCAGAACATGGGAATAAGTTGAAAGCAACGGGGTTGATTTATATGAGCTGTGAAGTTTAACATTGTGGATTATCAAGCATTGTGACCTATGACTTCGTGCCAAGTGGGGAAGTCCACCGTCAAGGAATAAATTATGGGGTCATGTGTTATATCGATTTTGGCTTGGAATGTATAAGGCCTGGGATTTTGCAAGAGATAAAACGGGTACTTGCGGTATGTCTGCCTCCTTATTAACCCTGTACCTCAGTACCAAATGATTTATATAAACAACTTTAAATCTACAGAGGGTCTACTCAACGTGGAAGTCACAGTTGCGGGATTTGGGCTAGCTCAGCAGTGTTGGGCCAACATAGTAAAAGAAGAAGTTGGCCGTCGGTGTTTGTCGTAAGCCTACGAAGAGGGAGAACTTACATTTCAACACCAACTACTTGACTCAGTTCTCATAAATGCTTCTGAAAGAGTTTGTTTCTCGGACTCTCCATAATGCGTGGCGCTTAGGGTTTGAACGGTTCCGTCAGGTCACCATGACGGTGTCAGGACATGCCATCAGGTTTGATAAGTTAGCCTGTCATACTCCTACGTCGGTTCATATAGCCAGAGGGTGAGTCCCCAGACTCATTAAAGGATTCAATTATGATTGTAAAAAAAAATTGCACGACTCAGGGCAAGCTGATACTTTATTTCGGCTAGTGGTAGAAATTGTCCTAGACTTGGGAGAGTCATATTTCATCAGAGCACTCAGGCTACGTGCCCCATTGCAGTTACAACTCAACTTACATGTCGAAGGTGGAGGTCCGACTCCTAGAGGTGGAAGCGCAGCCTGTTGATGTATTTTCTATGGTATGGCTGAAGTCGCTACACCAGATGGTGTCATTACAAGTACAACCCTTAGTAATTATAAAGTTAAAATTTCCTTAATTTAATTCGGTTATGAGTATCTTAGAAAGTCCTCCTAATATGCTCCACTCTCGGGTGAGATTCGTAACTCTAAAATCTACTTATTTTAATACTATATTGAGAAATTCTATGGAGATAGCTATGTCTATCATTATGTGTTGTAATTTTGTTTAGGGAAAATATTTAAAAGAAGAAAATGGAATGTTTCAATTGGCACGATATGCATATTACTTGTGATTCAGAATTGAGGGCGAGATCCTCGTATTTTAATATTATTTGATATGTTTAAATCGGGCTACGAGCCACAGTGGAAGTTATGTAAGGACGAGATCCTTGTGATGAAAATTCTTGTGTTTAAATTCTCCCTTGTGAAATTAAAATTTGTACAATAGTAATAATAGGGAGTCATGCCTGTTAGGTTTATTTAAAAAATTTTGTATAAAAAATTATCTGTGCATAATTTTCAAAATTCGTGCTATAATTATTGAGCTTTGACCTACAAGGTAGGTGCCCGCCCATGTGGCATTAAAATGAGGCACATTAATTCGGGTAAATAATTATGCGGTCTTCATGCATCGCATCTCGTTATAAGTATTGTGAAGGTCTGAAAGGAGATTATTGTTAACGTGAAGTTATTTGATGAATATGTAATTGACTATGAACAACTATTAAGAGCATATTGAGCTGAAAGGGTGTTCCATTCGAATGGTCAGGCGAGTGTGGGTTGAACTTTCAAGAACTTAAGATTTGCCTTGACTTCAACATCGGTGTTGGTGTTACCATCAGGTTCAGGATCTTTAACGGATCATCGCAGTTGTCACGACCCAAACTGGAGAATCATGACTAGCACCCGGGCCATACTTGCCGAGCACCAACGTACATTTTATCTAACCTTCTTA
>ML268252.1:1915-25352 GCA_005239495.1 Nicotiana undulata | reverse complement strand
TTCTCCGCATTCTTAAAGTTTCGTTATTTTTATTAAGCAATGCTTACAGGATTTTGTTGAAAGCGACGAACTATCGTTTCGTTTATTATTAAATGATTTTAAATTGTTATTGCAAGTTATACGTTGGCTGGCCTAGCGGGTTCAACGTTAGGCGCAGTCACGGCCCAAAGGGTGGAAATTTGGGTCGTGACACGATATTTGGCCTAAACTAAATATTTAAACGCTAAATAAGTATGAAATTTCGAGGAGGGTAAAATATTACATGTCTACACATCATAACCCCTAGCTACTAGTAGAATAACACTTCATTGTTAGGAAACTTTCACTTAGCTCATTTCAGAAGAACCAGTGCAACACGTAACTAAATTCCCAAATCGCAGAAAATACAAACCTTATGTCGTGATCTAAACCACCATGACTCTTCCAGAATCCATTTACATAACAAGGCTATTTGAATCAATACCTCCCAAATCAATCAAGTTATGGTGGCTGTCAAGCCTGAATGTACAACCACAAACCACGTGCATAACTTCAAACGCTGAAGGAACTGATCATTGCCATAATCATGATGATTCAACCATTACTAACCGACCCAACTTCTTCAATTTACTCTCGACTTGCCTTAGAGATAATAATAGCTCCATTTAAAAATATAACGAACTAAGTTCGCATGCAACCCGAGTGACATGCATCACGAGACCACATTGTCTCCAATACTCATGAACCCCATCTCATACCCTTCTTATGTGCAGAATAGCCTCTCCAACTGGTACACCCAATCTGTAATACTTCCGCGAATTCAAAGCTATTTCTTCTTTTCCTCCAATACTACACCGCATATCCGATGATAACATAGAACACTCCAAGTCCGTTCATAATCCACTACAAAAACACGATCCTTAACTACATAACAGACCTAAAATCCTTAGGCACTGCACTTTAATCCTTGAACCTACTAGGACCGTTGTTGAGAGTCGCCCACTCTGACCTGGTCCTGAATATAACCAAACCCCAACACTCTGATAGCACGTGAACAACCTCTCAAAGAAGCAGCCATTTGAATTCTTTTCCTAGCACATGACATCCATAAGAAGCATAAACTCTGAGTCTTTCCAAATATGTACATGAGTCGATAAGGTGAAGTTTAGCACACATTCATCAAGTTCTTTGCTCAAATGCCCCTGATGTTTCATTTTCTTAGTCAAAATAACCTACCAATGCATTGATAACCAGAAACCGCACAAACAGACAACCACGCACTCCAATCATAGACGGTAGGTACAATTATATTTAGTTGAGTGGTTCTAAAAATACGTAATTTATCTTAATACCAATTATTGAGTAATTGCTACTAAGTGCCTTAGTATAAAGAAGAAGGAAAAAATAGTTATAAAGCTGAAAGATAGCAAACCAGAATGCCAAAATCCAAGGGCTCGATGTTGACCTCGAGGGTCTTGGGACCGAGGTTCGGGGCCTGGGTCTGATGACCGCCGGAGAGATAACAGGATTTTTGGGCCTCAGGGTATGCGATTTAAGGTCAAAGGTGAGCTATAAATGAAGAACAAGCAACGAAAAGTAATAAATGCGAGTAAATAAGCTAGTAAAGAGAAATAGAGAATGTTTTAATATTAAAGCAGAGAATGTTCTTGTATTCAAAATTGTGTGTTCTCCCGTTCGCAAAGTGGCACGGTCCCCTATATATATATATATATATATATATATATATATATATATTTGAGGAGGGGAGGCCCTAACATAGTACACTAGCATTTATTACTAAGATTCACTATTGATACTACCATTTAATGTTTAAGTACGGAACTGTACTTTGTCACAAAGCTGTCTGCCTTGATTCATGTGCCATTTCCCTACGTCGATCCTGGGCCTATGCTACCCCGAGGTCAATGCGGTCGGGCCCGAGACCGAAACCTCGGATCGTATCTCGAATCTTGCGCTGATGGACTGTCAAATGTCGTAATAGACATAAAATTGATCTTCCAATTTTTATTTGTACACACTCCTTCTCAATTATCATGATCACCCATTTTTCACCATCTTTCTATTAGAGCTCGGCCTATAGGCGATTTGGAGGAGAAATTTCATCACCCTTTTCATAGATTAGTGTAATTTAACTTATTTTGTTCCATTTCCATCATCACCTATTAATTTCTAGCCTTAATCTTTGTTCTTTCATTGTAAAATATTAGAGAATCGGGGATTTTTTGCAAATTTACAATTTAGACTTCAAATTGGGGTCTGCTTTCGAAACTAATTATATAATCGAGCGGGGGAGTGAATGCATTTTTGGTCCGAATCTCGAGTTTTGAGCAAGCGGGCTCAGGGTTGACTTTGTTGACTTTGGAAAAAGTTTAGAGATCTTAACTTTATATGTTTTATCTGATTTTCCTACCATTATTTGATGTTATTGAGTCGGTTTTGGTTAGATTCAGTTGATTCGAGCGTGGATTTTAGAGAAGAGGCCCTGGTAGAGCTTTGATTTGCTTGCGGAGAGAGGTAAGTATTGTGTCTCACCTTGATTTGAGGGAATTAAAAACCTTGAGCTATGTGCTATGTGAAAGTCATGTGTAGCAGCGTATATGCGAGGGGACGAGTTTATATACGTCGTCAGAATACTTGTTTCCACATTTTTCCGCATTTCATTGATTATTTTATTCTATGTCTTAATAGACATCTTTAAATTTTTTCTATGCCTTAATTTGCTACTTGTCATTTATTATTCTCATATTAAAATATTTGTTTCTCCCATGCTTCCATGATTTAATTGCTACTTGCCTTAATTGACTTACTTGTATCCTTTAGTTGTCATTATATGACTTGTCTTGCTGCTTAATATTAATTTTAGCAAATTCTTGATTTGGTATGTGATATCCCATGTGGTTCCGCTTTCATATTCATTAATCATAGAGATTCTTGTGATTCGAATTGTTGAATTGATTTCATTTTTTTTTATGGATCGGATTGCACGCCTCAACAAGTAGAATAAGGGAGGATTGATATTGATATAGTAGGATTGGATTACACGCCGCAACATGTGGAATAAGGGAGGATTGATATGGTGAAAAAAGGGAGAATTACGATATTGATTCTGATTATATGATGGGATCAGGATGCGCGCTGCAACGAAGTTTACTTACTATTATTGCTATTGATATGGTGAAATAAGGGAGGATCGTGTTTGTACAGTGGGATCCGATTGCACGCCGCAACGGTTTGAGTATTTTGTACTCCTTGTTGTGTTGTTTTGGTTTCGGTGTGTCCATACAAGATTCTGAGGATTGGTATTTCTGATTTTACTAGTTTTCGAGGATTGAGTTTACTGTCATGAGTTAACTGCTTTAGTTTCCTGCATTATTATTATACTGCATGCAGGTTATTGTAAGTGACCCGTCTTAGCATCGTCACTATTTCGTCGAGGTTAGGCTCGACACTTATAGTACATGGGGTCGGTTGTACTCATACTACACTTTGTACTTCTTATCCAGACTTTGGAGTCAGCCCCAGCGACAATCAGTAGATTGCTCAGATCGGACATTTGACGAAGACTTGAGGCACAGTTGCTCGGAGTTCGCAACCCTATAGTCCCCTTCTACGTTTTCCTAGTTGTTTATTTCCTTTCAGACAGTTTTATTTTCATTAAGACCATTATCTTTATTATTTTAGTCGTTCGTGCACTTATGACACCAGTTAGGTTATATTTAGATATTTCGGTTGTCATGAATTTTTCGCACTTTATTTTAGTTCTATTACTGTTATTTCACTTTGATTGGCATTAGTTAATTCAATTTGTTAAAAAGATGGCTTAAAACTATTCTATCATCGGCTTGCCTAGCAAATGAAATGTTAGGCAACATCATGGTCCTAAAGATGAAAATTCTGGGTCGTGATAGTGACAATGACATTATATTATATCTTTCTTTTTATACTTATTTCTTTGTTGCTATGTTCCATTTCATTTTTTTAGGGCAGTGTTTGATTGCATGCGCTCTGTAGCTAGCGTTTTATCTAATCGGTTTCCACACCCTCCCCATATTCGGCCTGATTCGTCAAAGCTATTAGAAAATTTTCAGGGACGAATTATATGCACTAACTCAATTTTATAAGCTAGTTAAGATGGTATGTCGCATTTGAAAAATGCGATTTATAAATTGTATTTAAAAAATGCGATTTATATTTGCTAAATGCGATTTATAAATCGCAATTGAAGATCACGGGAGTAATCTTCAGATTCTTGTACCATTTATCATTCACAATTGTACAATTAGGGACGTACATGGACCGTGGTTCGATTTTTATCAAAATCAAACTAAATCAACTTTATCGATTCGGATTGGTTTCGTTTTGTCGTATTTTTCGGATTTTTATGTGACACGAATATTATTTCAATCTTACTTTGTTAAAGTTCTCAGACCCCATCTATTGGGATCATACTGGATTTGGTGGTGTTGTTGTTGTTGTACTTTGTTAAAAATTTAGATAAAGTTTTGATAAGTGAATATATATTAAGTTAAAAAAAATTAACAAACATTTGATCTATTAAAATACTGTTATGCGAGAATTCTTTTAGTAGCACATAATAGTTATTTTTTAGTCGTCTAGTAATAATTGTTCATTGATAATTCGCTTTCAATGTTAACAGAATTTAATAATTAAATATAAAAATCAATATGCTAACTAAATAATGATATGTTCTATTTAATTTTTAATTATCGAAAAACCATTTCAAATTCAAAAAAGATATAAAAAACATTATTTAAGGTAAATAAAGATGAATGAATTTCGTAGTTCTATTAAATATAACATCCCAATAGAGGATCCTAAATATTTCTAGATATTTCTTTTAAAAATTCTATATAAATTCGTAAAAGTATATATAAAATTTATATATTTATATGTCGATTTGGTATGACTTTTCGATTTGGTGCGATTTATCTGTTCGGTTTGAACACGCCTAAATACAATTATTTCACGCATACTCAATAGTAGAATGTTACTAGTAAAATTGTCGGCACTTCACGTGGTTAATCATAAGTAACTTTTAAGTGTTGTATTAGCAAATCTACAATTGATTTTTGCACCGGCAATGTGATTTAGTTAGTAAAAATATAGGTTGAACAATTTAAACACTAGTATAGATGAATTGTCCATATGATCAAGAAGATGTTCCTTGAGGATCATCTTGCATTATAATTAGTAAAAAACTGGTATAACGTAAAATCATCATTCGTCCTATGACATTAAATTCTGTTTCTCCAGTAGGAAAGAGAGATGAAGAGTAAATGAAAAAAACAAGCATACAAAGGAAAATAGATATACATTATATGCAGTGAGGGAACATATAATATAAGATCAACGAGGGATTGTGACATGCCCAAGAGATATATAGCTAGATACTTCCTGTTGAAAAATATCCATTGCTCTCAATTAAAGGGTCAATCTAACGCACGAGGCATCCTGTATTTACACAAGGGTATGATGTAAGCAGCCTACCATAATGCAAGTATCAGCGATTGATTTCACGATCTATTGCTCGCAGGTCTGTTGGCAAATCTTGGCCTCCATTCAGTCTTTCCTTTCACAACATCTTCACCGCTCTCCAAACGAAGCAAATGTTGACACTCAACATTGGCCAAATTACCAACTCTGTTTTGCAATACGGATGTGAGAGATTGTAGCACACTGTCCCTTCTGCACTCTCGTTGATACTCCAACGTCATGCCAACAAGCTCATAACCCTCTAGTTCATGCATAGGTGCACTCTGCAATTTATGTTTAGTATATTATGTTTAGTATATTCACTTAATGGCACGTGAAAAAACAACCTAGTTTATTTATTTTGATGACAGAGCTATCCTCGAGGGTTAGTGGTGCATAATTCCAAATTCAGTGGAATAAGTGACCATTTCAATACTATATACCAAGCTTCTGTTCATGACGCGGCAGTAAACATTTTTGTGTAGCGGCGCGAAGAGTCCGGTGGCAAAGCCAAGAATTTTTCTTAGGGTGTTCAAACTTAAAAGACGTAAAACAAATCCATGACAAATTAAGGGTGTTTAATATATATTATATACCTCTAAAACTTAATATATATACCCAGTGATCAATTGACCACCCTTACCCTAATGTAGAGACGCCCATGGCGAAGACAATAAAGTTTATTAGCAATAAAATGTTAAAGAAAAAAAATAAAATTTGAAATAAAAGCAAGGGGGAAATAAGAAAAAATGAAGATGTACCTCAAGAATCCAGCCAATATACTTGACATTATTAACATGTTGGTTCACGTCTAGATCACTCCATTTTGGCTATGAAATTAACAAACCAGCAGTTACTAAAATTTCATTAGAAAGACACTATATCATTCTTGAAGTTTTTTTTTTTACTTACAGTTAAACCAGTACGAGTGTAGTCTGCTGTGATCTCGTCAAATTTTGGTAACTTCTTGCCGTACCCATCAAGAACCGGAGGCGAATCCACAAAATTAACTTCAATTTCAGTTCGAATCTGATCCGGCATTTTAGATAATTTCCTCGTCTCTTTATTCATCATCACCAAAAAGCTGCAAACAACCATATACACTCTCTATAACAGCATCCCTATATAATAGTCATTCTCGGAACCAATTTTTATTTTATATTATAATATATGTCCTCTACAACAACATTCTACTATAGAAATAAGAAAAAACAAATGAGAGTGTTATAGAAAGAGTGGCCGTATAAAAATACTAAAACAAACTAGAGACAATAACAGAGTTGTAGCATTTAGCATAAATAAACTAAAAGTGAAGGCTTCATCAAACTATGGGGAGTCAAATGTAAACTAATACTCCCTCTACCCAATTTATGTGACACTCTCTTCGCTTATCGATATTCAAACTTATTAATTTTGACCGTGAATTTGAATATAGTATATCATTAAATTATTGGAAACCAAATTTACATATCTGGAAACTACGTAAAAAGTACTATAAGTCACAATAATTAATAATTCAAAGTTTCTAGAAGACATACTATAAAAGAATCGTAGTCAAAGAAGGATTCATTTAACTCTCGAATCTGAACATTTTCACATAAAATGAGATGGAGGAAGTATCTACCTGGAAGCTTTCATAAGTATATCCCCGGCATTACTATCACGGACAAGCCAATCACGCCGCAGACCATTCTTCCCTGAAGCAGCTATGCACGTGTCTATTTGAACAACATCGCCCCTGAGCAAAGGATATCGAAGCAAGATCACAGGTCCAAGTTATTAATTTCTTCACAATGGAAAAGGAAAATATGTAATTACTGTGCCTGGTACGGTTTCGAGCCGTAGAATCAGTCACTAATACTTGCATTAGAGTAGGCTATCTACGACACCCTTTAGAATTAAAAGCGATCATTTCTTTAGCTCCTCTCGGGGAAATAAAACCAAAAAATCAAGAGCAGAAACTTACCAAGTAGGATAGCGATCCACTAAAACCTGCATCTTTGTAACAACCCAAATCAAATTTCTTTTGGACATCTCTGGAGTTGACCCGAACCCAGCCCCCATAAGTCCTATACTCTTCACATGGTTTAGAGCTGTTTCCTGCAGTACAACCAACTCAAGCTCATGTAGTGTTAATATAATAATACGATTTAAGACAGTTGTTCTCTCTTGCAAATTCCAGTATATTGATAAAACTTTGGTTCCTTGAGATCAGTACTCCCTCCTTTTCGAAAATATTGGCATTATTTTCTTATTAGTCAGTTTCAAAAAGTTTGACACCTTTCAATATTTCCTTAATAAGAAGCGTTTATAGCCACACAAATGCTACTGCAGGTTTAAGAGAAGGTATTTTTCTCCTTTTCATCATCACAGAAAACATAAATTTTCTATGTCATTTCCCTTACACCACATGTACCCTCAGTTTACAAATTCCATAATGTCATGCCTACCTGCAAAAGATTCATCATCGTTTCTATAGACGCAGCCCTATCAGCCCCGATTTCATATGACCTGATTCTGAAACTTTGACGAAAAACAAAACCATCTTGTATGAGTTTTCCCGGTCCAAAAGGGTCGATATTGAGCTTGTGATCGTGCTGAAGGCAGACGTTTGATCCATTCACATGCGGCGCTGCTTGAGAATTCGCCTTAATTTGTAGGCTACAAATAGAAGACTTCTTATAATTGGCTACTCGCGGTGCATCTATACTTCCTCCTAGCTTTCCTGATGCGTTTTCTCTAAATTCAGGTGAATAATTTGCGACGGGGAAAAATGCACCAGTAGTAGCAGTTACAATCATGATCAAAATATTATACTCTAGACAATTAAAATGTACAACTGTGTTATTCAACACAGTATTTTAAGGAGTTCAGTTTGGATCAAAGAACCAGTTAAGATAGATTCTCCTAATACTTTTGATAATTTGGACTTTTCCTTTCCTGAAGGCTTTTGAAAAAAACTTGAAATTTTTGAAGAATGTAAGGAAGCAGATGATATAATTAGGTCGTAGCCACGGCTTTTTATACCTACCTGACCTCTCCCGCCTGGTGTTTTACTTCGACTAATAGTTTGTTTGGATAGTTGTTATGTATCGTATAGTGTTGTGTTAGTATTGTATTGTACTATATTGTTTTGATGTATACAATGTTTGAATAGATTGTATTATTTGCGATCGTTTCATGATGTCAAGTACTAACAATATGTAAAATAAACTTGACATATTATAAAGAAAAATGCAGTGAAAAATTAATGTGTAAACGATCATTTATAAGTAGATTTAACAAAGTCATCTTAGCCCCCTATGCAACCGCCAGTAATTACTGCTCACAAGAACCCCATCTTTAATTCTCTGGGACAAATACCTGATTTTTGATTAGCTTATGATTTGAATTAGTATACTTGTAATTAATGGTTGTTCTACGTTTAATACCTAGTGATTAAATGAGTTGATAAAAAATTTAGTAATTTGAAAACGAGAACAAGAAAAGCTTGAGGTGTGAGAACGATATTGCATGTATTCTAAACGGAGGAAAACACGGGGCAATCTTCTTCAAAATACAGAAAGCGAAGATCTTACATGCAGCTTTTTCAATACAATTTGGTAGGAAAAACTATTATTTGTAGATAGAAAACAAGACTTCTTGGAATAGACGCTACTCTTCATCAACAGACATGTTCAGTTTTATCCAAACTCAAATTCAATATTTAAATTAATAGTCGGGTCGAATTGCTGAGTCCCATATCGGTAGCGGGATGGGGACCTGGTCTTAGCAATTTTCATTTTTGAGCTAATTTTTGTGGCAAGCTAGATCTAATATCCATTTTTTTAATGAAAATCTTAAGAAAATATTTCAAATAAGTCCTAACTTACCAACCTTTAGCCATTAATCATAAACATACCAAAACTAGTCAAGCACATACAAAAATTGAGAATTCAAATAAATAAAGATTCTTTCTTTTCAATAATCACACACAAAGATCTTCTTCTATATTTTTAAGTGTGATCAGCAACATTAGACGCAAGACGAAAGGAAAAATTTATGGATGATGTCACGACCTGAATTTCCCACCGTCGGGACTGTGATGGCGCCTAACGTTGAACCCGCTAGGCAAGCCAACGTGAATGTTCAATTTACTTTATTCTTAGTCGAAAACAGGTGAAATACGATATTTGCATAAATAAAAGTATAAAACGAAGCAAAGTATATAACTCAACCCAATGCTTTTACGAAATTTCACAAAAACTAAACCAAATCCCAGAGTATTGGAGTCACAACTCACGGACTGTCTATGAATACTACATATAAAGGTTTGAAATAATAAGTACATCTGTTTCTGAATTAGCTAGAACAGAATACAAAAGAAATAGAAGGGGACGCCAAGGCCTGCGGACGCCGACAGGACTACCTCGGTGTCTCCGCGTGGACTGAAGGAAGCCTCCTCAATCAATGTTCGTAGGGTCCTGTACCGGGACTGCACAATAAAGATGTGCATAGTGTAGCATCAGTACAACCGACCTCATGTACTGATTAAGTGTCGAGCCTAACCTCGGCGAAGTAGTGACGAGGCTAGGGCACGACACCCAAAGCAATCTGTGCAATTAGTAATATTCGGAGGAATAATAATAACATGAAGTAAACAACTAAGTACCAAGGAAAGGGAGAAACATGCTGGGGAAAAGAAATATCAAATAAAGGAAACAATGAAATAAGACAACAATTCAATATCAACTTAAACAACAGAAATTAACATCACAGAGAAGACAGTGTACGGCATCACCCTTCGTGCTTTTACTCTAATTCTCACCAAATAATAAATGTAAGTGCACGGCATCACCCTTCGTGCTTTTACTCTCATCCTCACAATAATCAATAGAAACGGCACGGCATCACCCTTCATGCTTTTAATATCATAAAATGGCACGACATCACCCTTCGTGCTTTTACACTCTCATCCTCACAATAATAAATACACGACATCACCCTTCGTGCTTTACACTCTTCCTCACAATAATCAATACACAGCATCACCCTTCGTGCTTTACACTATTTCTCACCCAAACAATATCAATAACAACAGTCCGGCAAGGAAAAATCAACAATACGAACCATAATAATAAATCATAACATCCCGGCAAGGGAACAACAGTAGAAATATCACTATCCCGGCAAGGGACACAGCTATAACCAATCTCACTTAAGTGCATATCTTCACATAAGGTTTCTCGACTGAACCCAATACTCAACAATGTTCATTACAAAGAATTTCCACCAAAATGAATAACCACAAAGTGAAACTCAAGCTATAACATAGTAAATATCAATAAAAATCACATAATTCATAATATGCGACTCACGGACATGCTTGACACCAACGTATAGGTACTCGTCACCTTACCTATACGTTGAACATGATATTAACACATAGAAAATAAGACTCAACACATATTCCCTCAAGCTAAGGTTAGGCCAAACACTTACCTCGACTTCCACGATCAAAATCAAGCCACAATCACCGTTTTTCCCTTTGGATTTGACTCCAAATCAATTGTATCTAGACATAATAGACTTAATAACATCAATAAACGCCAAACAATTCAATTCCAATGCTTAGTTATAGGTTTTCTAGCATTCTTCCCAAAAAGTCAAAAATCGACCCCGGACCCGCTTGGTCAAAAACACGAGGTTCGGACCAAAACCCGATCACCCATTATCCACGAGCCCAAATATATAATTAGTTTCGGAATCCGACCCCAAAACGAAGCCTAAATCCCAATTATTCAAAAAGCCCTAACACTACCAAAATCTCTAATTTTCTACTCTTAAGAACATGATTTAGGCGTAGAAATCTAATAGGTGTTAATGAAATTTGAAGAAAACGAGTCTAAGAATACATACCTATGATTTTGTGGTGAAGTTCCCTTTCAAAAATCGCCAAATTTTGAGTTTAGATGAAGAAGTTATAAAAATTAGAGGGCTTCCCATAATGCTACTGTTTTTAGAAAAATTGGGCAAAATTTTGCCCTATGCGTTCGCGACAAGGCAACCGCGTTCGCATAGGCTTCCCTTCCCCACCCTACGCGTTCACATCTCAAGTGGTGCGTTCGCACTGTTTTATTAAATACCCAGCCTCCACCCTCAGCCCCTGTTAGGATTTATCCTGAATTTCTAATCTATTAGGACTCTCTTTCTTGAAGGAATGGAAAAAGACTCATAAAAGGATTAAATCTCCGTAATATGTCTTATCCTTTTCTTGGAAGACAAGTTTTGCGCATCTATAAATTAAGGATCTCTACTTCTCACAAAAACACAAACAAAAGCATCCACAATGTAGTCATTAAAGAGTTTTGTTTAGGGGGAGATTTTTCTTCAGATAGTTTTTTTTTTATATTAGTTTTATCATATGTAGATCAATTGATCAAACCACTATAAACTATTATGCTTAGTTTAGTATATTTTTCTTTTGTCGTCATGATTTATCGTTCATCAAGATTTGTATTGTTAGTTTTCGCATACACCATGTTATTTCGATCCCAACAAGTGGTATTAGAGCCAATGATTCAAAGTCAATGGTTGAACGAGGTTGAAGACAGATTCAATGCGTGTTTAGATCAAGACGATAATGAAGATTTATTCAACATGCTACATGTGGAGATAAATTTACAATTACAATTGTATTCAAAACGTCTGTTGCTGCATCTTTATTGGAATAAAACGCTTTCCAACCATATTTTGGTCGCTTTTAACCAATGTCAGTTTTAAGTCATTCCTACTTGCAACGCATGAGTTCCAGTGTCAATTTTAACTCACGCTTCTTTTTAATGCATGAGCTTCTTTTACCCATGTTTATTCTTAACACGTGGGCTCCCTTTAACCCATACTTGGACTTCTTTTAACCAAAACCAAGATTTTCAACCTATACCGATTTTTAATCATGGCAAGCAGCAATGATGAAGATTATGTGAAGAAGTTAATCAACATTGTCAAGAAAATTCAGGCCAAGGGGAGATTGTTAGGATTTTGCCTGAATTTCCAATCTATTAGGACTCTCTTTCTTGAAGGAATGGAAAAAGACTCATAAAAGGATTAAATCTTCTTAATATGTCTTATCCTTTTCTTGGAAGACAAGTTTTGCACATCTATAAATTAAGGATCTCTATTTCTCACAAAAACACAAACAAAAACATCCACAATGTAGTCATTAAAGAGTTTTTGTTTAGGGGGAGATTTTTCTCTCGATAGTTTTTTTTCTTTTATATTAGTTTTATCATATGTAGATCAATTGATCAAACCATTATAAACTATTATGCTTAGTTTAGTATATTTTTCTTTTGTCGTCATGATTTATCGTTCATCAAGATTTATATTGTTAGTTTCCGCATACACCATGTTATTTCGATCCCAACAGCCCCCTGATACTCTATAGTTCGCGGCTACATGGGTGCGTTCGCGTAGAGTAGTTTTCCTATGATCCGTGTTCTCACCCTGTGCCATGCGTTCGCACAGTGTTACCCAGCCCCCTTCCCTGCATGTGAATTGTGTTCGCATGGATACCCATGCGTTAGCATAGGGTAAATTCCCTGGACACCAGCAACAACCAAAAGACACCAGATTTTCTAAGTAAAATCACCATGACGCCTATCCGAAACTCACCCGAGCCCTCGGGGCTCCAAACCAAACATGTACACAACCTCAAAAATATCCTACAGACTTACTCGTGCGATCAAATTACCAAAATAGCACTTTAAACAACGAATTTAGCCTTAAAATCAAAGAAAATTTCCAAAACTTCCAAAGTATCAAATTTTACAACTACGGGTCCGAATCACGTCAAAAGACTTCTGTTTCTTACCAAATTTTACAGACATATCACAAATATCATATTGAACCTGTAACGGGCTCCGGAACCAAAATACGGGCTCGATACCATAAATTCCAAATATAATCAATTTCTAAAATCTCTTATATTTTTCAGAAAAATAATTTCTTTCAAAAATTCATTTCTCGGGCTTGGGACCTCGGAATTCGATTCTGGGCATACGCCTAAGTCCCATATTTTCCTACGGGCCCTCCGAGACCATCAAATTATGGGTCCGAGTCCGTTTACCCAAAATATTGACCGAAGTCAACTTAAATAATATTTTAAAGGCAAAAACTAGCATTTTCTCAGTTTTCACATAAAGGCTTCCCGGCTATAGGCCCGGGATGCGCACGCAAATCGAGGTGACTAAAGGAGATTTTCAAGACCTCGAAACACCGTTTCGAGATGTAAAATAAGGGATGACCTTTTGGGTCATCACAGATGAGGTAGCAAACGAGGTGATAATATATATATATATATATATATATATATATATATATATATATATATATATATATATATATATATATATATTTACATGATTTCAAAAATCTAAGCAAAAAGGAACCTTTTTCAATGGGTATGGTTGAAATTCATAGAAAATATATTGATGAGTCAATATATAAAATTAGAGGAAGATTGGAGGTGATTTGGACTGATTTGGTATCAAAATTCGTAGTTAAAATCGAGTTCAAAAAATGTTCTACGACACATGTATCAAACATGTATCACACATGTATCTCACACACACATATACATGGATATACATGTGATACCTATTTGATACATATATGATACACACTGTGTTACACATATCATTTTTTCCATGTTCATCTTCTTCATCGAATTTTCAATTAAAACCACCTCAACTCTACCAAATCATCCCAAAACTGATATTTAAACTCTTAAGATGTATCATATCTATTCTAACATCACCTACTCAAAAGAAAGCAATTTTGATATTTTTTTTTTTGCTATAAATAACTAATTTAATAATATCGATAATATTTTATGATATGCTAATTTACTAATTTACTTATGGGCTGAGATAACTAGTAATCTTTTTTTTATCATAATACCATAGTCAGACCCATTCTATTTATGTGTTTACCACATGCGCTCAACTTGGTAAATTCTTCTGAACCTTTAACAAGTTCATTAATTAGTTGATGAAACTCTTACCAATCTTAAAAGCCAAAGGTTAGGCTATAAAATTGAGTTCATTTTATTTTATTTTATCATGGTATCAGAGTTAAGACTCATCCTAATTCTGTATTTACTCCATGCACTCAACTTGATAAATACTTTTTCTGGTCCATAATAAGTGACCAATTTACTTTGGGCACACCCATTAAAAAAATACAAAATTCTAGACAAAAAATAATTAGTGTGACTAAACTATCCTTAATTAAATGTTGCAGCATAATTAATGTGAGGTATAAAAGACTCTTTAAGGATATGTACATAAGGTACTTTTGAAAAAATAAATTGAATTTTTTCTTAATTATATAAATGAACTCTTATTGTGAACCAAAACAAAAAAAATAAATTAGTCACTTATTGTGAACAGGAGGAAGTACTTTTGAACGATTAACGTGTTCATTAATTTGTTGATGAAGCTCTTACTAATCTTAAAAGCCATGGGTTAGGCTATACAATTGAATTCACTTCTTTTAATCTTGAAAGTCAAGGTAGGGTTAGGTTTATTGTGGACCGGAGGAAGTATAATTCAGTTCAGTAGGTTCAATTCAGTAAAGATTTATTATTATAAATAGAAAGAGAGTCATTGCTCCCATTCCCACAACGGAAAAGAACTATAAAGAGAAAAATAATTAATACTAGCATGATGTGTAATGTATTCAATTCTGCAACAGATGCACATTACTAGAAAGCACGGTATGGTGCTTAATGAAAATGTCGAATCCAATTAATTACTTCCTTCGTCATAACTTATATGATGCGATTTGGATTTTAGAATCAAAAGAATTTTCATTTTACCATAATTGTTTTATATAATTTTTAGATATTTTGAATTGTTACTTATAGTACACTTTTTATGTAACTTTCGAATATGTAAATTTTGTTTCAAAACCCATAAAATTTTGATTTTGAATTGACGATCAAAATTAACTATCCAAATACAAACTATATCATATAAATTGAGACGATGGCGTAATTGCCAAATTAATAACTTGTCTGGTATGCTATAAATGTATTTGTCAATATTCGCCCCAAAAATGTTCAGACAGTAACATTATAAATAGAGAATTTTGTTTCATTCTCAACTCAAGTAGTAGTTGCCTAGTTATAACGTAAAATAGGGTGCTGAATAAGAACTCCACCAATTGTAGCCATCAGCTAATATTGTTTAATAAATTTCAAGAGTTTAATGTTTCATTTAAACCAACTGTTCAATTTATGCGGTAACTTGTGCTTAGGCCGGCTATAGGGAAAGCCACTAAAGCAATCGTTTTATGCCCCGGCAATTAAAGTTCCCAACTTTTTATTTAATTTATTTATTATTACATAGTGTAAAATTATTAATAAACGATACCAAATTTATACTTCTTCTATTTTAATTTATGTGAACCTATTTGAACTTGTGGTTTAAAATAAAGCACATATAAAAGATAAATTATTTGAAAATATGAAAATGGATCATTCTTTTTGGCACGAACAATAAAAGAAATAAGTATAAATTGAAACGGAGGAATTTTTTTTTTTGGAACGAGCTATAGGTTATTCAGAAAAATAACTCATAATAAACTTGCAATATATAAAAATGATTAATTTGATGATCACTTTGATGATTAAGGGAAAAAGTCTCTTATAGTATTTTTTAGAGTTGATTATTTTTCTAAATATTTTTTTTTTCTTGAACTTCATTGTCAGTCAAACAAAAGGGCTACTTAGTGTGAGTTATATGGGATTATCCAAACCAAGTAGCTTCACTGGGACCTTGTATATGTGTTAAATAATTTACTAAACAAGTGCAAATAATTGATTTTAGACCCAATAAATTAAATGAGTTATGTAACATCCCAAACTTGAACTCATAAAATTCAAATCAACAATGCCATATAAATGAAAAGATGGAGTATTTTCTTATGCTTATGGTCATTATGGACTTGATTTATTTTGCATTAAATTCTGGTCTTAACAACTAGTTTTATGTATGTGGTGGTCAAGATGGTGCAAGTCGCAGTGTAGAAATACGATATATAAGTCGCATTTAGTAAAGGCAACTTATAAACTTGAAATCGCATTTAATAAATACACCTTACAAATCGGATTTAATAATTGTATATGGTTGAAATCAGGGCCACCCTGTTTTACTACTTGGTCGAGACTAGAACGTTGCATCGAAGGTCAGCTTCGGCCAAACCATGGAACTGAGGCATTGGGTTCGCGATCGAAGTCTCTTTCGAGATCAAGGTTGGTACCAATCGAAGCCAAGGCAGACAGAGATAGCTTAGTAACGGAAGAGCAAGATATACGTGATTGGTCGATCGAGGATCATGGCGTAAATCTCAGAACATATCAAATCAGAGGCAGTTAATTAGCTAATTATACGATTTCCTTCTTTCATTAGAGTTAACCATAAGTAGATTCTTCTACTATAGAAAGAGGAGTTCTAATCATTAGTAAGGAGGATCATTAACAGAGATTAAAGCAATACAATTCTTTCTTACTCGCGTTATTGTTCATCAGTTTATTCCATTTCTTATTGTTCCTGCACTTATCAGTGCGGGGGTATCTTGACTCGAGGTTGAAGCTCTACTTGAACCCTGGTTTGATTTATTTATAGTTTATCATTTACCTTCATATTTATCAGTTAGTCTTGAGCGAAATCACATATTCTTAAAACCACAATATAAGTTTAATTGTTATCCACATTTTAAGGTAAACAGTATGGCGCCCACCGTGGGGCTAAGGATAATAGTGACTGTTCAATACTGATTCCGATAACACACACTATTTTATGCTTGTTCTTGTCAATATTTTTATTTTCGGGATAAAATATGTCAAACTCACAAACAGCACCCACACACGGTGATAACAGTCTCGGATTTCACAAAGAAATGACAATGTAGTTTCTCCAGGGGTCGAGGTGCCTCAGGCTGATCTCGAAGGAGCATGATTTCCAATCTAGTCGACATCAGTTTGCATATTGCCTTCAATGCAAATTTGGGCGCAGATCCCGAAGGGAGCATACACAGAGAAGGTCGATCTGGTGGTCGAGGTACGCAAGGTGGAGGAGATGGAGGAGTCATCCTCCAAGTGATATTCGAGATGCTACATGCTCAACAAGCTGCTAGTGCACAGCTGCAAAATCAGCATCAAACGCCGAGTGGGGTCGAACCGGAAGTTGCCCGTCGAAACGAGCCAGTGCTAGAAAGATCGAATGCTAGTGAATTGGGGACTGACCCTGCCGTAATGAAGATTCTCGAGGAGCTTACCAAACGAATTGAATCAAGAGAGAAGAAAATTGAGGCAAATGACAAGAAAGTAGAGACATACAACTCCCGGGTAGATCAAATACCGGGGGCACCGCAAATTTTAAACGGAATGGATTCAAAGAAGTTTGTACAGAAGTCGTTACCCCACAGTGCGGCTCCGAAGCCCATTCTGAAGAAATTCTGTATGCCGAAAATCCCTAAGTACAATGGGACCATCGATCCGTTTGATTTCCTTGTCGCAACCTTTTTTGCCCTGACATGTGCCTTTACGAAAGAATCTGCAAGCATGGCGAATGAGCCAATGGAATTTGGCAGTAGATTGTAGTACCAGATCATTGCTACCTTCGATAGAGTTTCTCCCAATTTATTTCGTAGAACATATTCGATCTCATCATCTTCCAAATCATTTCCTTTGATTGCGCATGTATAGGAGGTGACATGCTGAGGGATTTCGTGTCTCGATTCCAAATGGAATACATGGAACTACCACCAGTAAAAGACGATTGGGATGTTCAAGCCTTTACTCAGGGGTTGAACGAACGTAGTTCGATAACATCACGTCAACTAAAGAAAAATCTAATTGAATATCCGGTGGTAACCTGGACCGATGTACATAATCGGTATCAGTCGAAGATTAGAGTCGAGGATGACCAATTGGGAACCCCTTCCGGTTTCGTCTATCCGAGCAGGCCCGTAGGCAGAAATTAGAGGGATATCGATAGGTAACCTCGGTCGAATAGAGACCGATATCATCCGTACAATGAAGATCATAGAAATGGTAGCCTCGGGCGCAATCCCATCCGAAATGATCGAAGTGGAAATCGAGGACAGAGTTCTCAAGGACTCATGAGAAAAAGTGGTTTCGATAAGCATGTCGATCCTACAGAAGCACCACGATTATCGGAGTACAATTTCAATATCGAGGCATCAGGTATTGTATTGGAAATTGAGAGAATCAAAGTTACTAGATGGCCCAGACCCATACAAACTGATCCTTCCCAGAGAAACCCCAATGTAATGTGCATGTACCACGATAGGCACGGCCACAAAACCGAAGACCGCAAACAACTGAGGGAGAAGGTAGCCCGTCTATTCAACGAGGGCCATCTTCGAGAGTTCTTAAGTGATCGGGCCAAAATCCATTTTAGAGAAAGGGACGCCAACAGGAAAAACGAACAGGAAGATCCACAATATGTGATTCATATGATTTTCGATGGGGTCGATATTCCAAAAGGGCCCATGTTCAAACGCACTAAAGTGTCAATTACTAGGAATAAAATGGACCCTAGACTATGTGCCAGAAGGCAGCGTATCATTCAACGATGAGGAAGCACAAGGAATCTCTCAACCCCACAATGACGCTCTGGTAATTTTTATCTTTACGAATAAAGTTCAAGTTAAGCGTGTTTTAATTGATCCAGGTAGTTCGGAAAATATTATCCGATCGAGGGTCGTGGAGAAGCTCGGTCTACAAGATAAAATCATACCCGCAGCTCGCGTCCTGAATGGTTTCAACATGGCCCGCGAAACAACTAAAGGAGAAATCATTTTTCCGGTGAACGCAGCTGAGACTATTCAAGAAACCAAGTTCCATGAAATCGAGGGCAACATGAGGTACACCGCCCTGCTTGGAAGGTCTTGGATCCACAATATGAGGGAAGTTCCTTCGACTCTCCACCAAATTCTGAAATTCCCAACGCCGGATGGAGTGAAAATAGTATATGGGGAGAAACATGTTGCAAAAGAAATGTTCGCGGTCGATGAGGTGATACCAATATCGGCACTTTCATCAACAAAAGGATTTGAGGTCAAAGGAAAACAAGAGGCCAAATAGCAACCACAGCCACCAGCCTTGACTCAGCCGGAAAAGCAGGGAGCGGAAGAGGACGATGATTATTGGATCCCTCGATCCTTCATTATCCCCGAAGATAACGATGCCATCAAATCGATAGTCGAAGAGCTGGAAAAGGTTATATTGATCGAATACCAACCCGATCGAAAGGTTTACTTGGGTACGGGGTTAACCCCCGAACTCAAGAAAAAACTCATTAAATTTATTATTGATAATGTGGATTGTTTTGCTTGATCCCACTTAGATATGAGAGGGATCCCACCGGATATCACAACCCATCGATTGAGCCAGGACCCAAAGTTCAGACTGGTGAAACAAAAGAGGAGGCCCCAATCGGAGGTAAAACATGCATTCATCAAAGACGAGGTAACTAAGCTTCTCAAAATAGGATCCATTCGGGAAGTAAAATATCCCGAATGGTTAGCAAACGTAGTAGTAGTACCTAAGAATGGGAACAAACTTAGGATGTGCATAGATTATAATGATTTAAACAAAGAATGTCCCAAAGACTCTTTTCCTCTGCCAAATATCGATCGCATGATCGATGCCATGGCCGGCCACGAGATCTTTAGTTTTCTCGATGCCTACTCCGGGTACAATCAAATTGAAATGAACCTGGAGGATCAGGAAAAGAATTCATTCATCACTAAATATGGCACATATTGTTATAACGTAATGCCATTTGGACAAAAAAAGGTTGTGCTACCTACCAACGCCTAGTGAAAAAAAATTCGAAGAACAAATAGGTCAATCAATAGAGGTATATGTTGACGATATGCTAGTTAAGTCCCTACGCGCAGAGGACCATTTAACACATTTGCAGGAAACAAACAACATATTGAGAAAATACAACATGAAGCTCAACCTCGAGAAATGTGTTTTCAAGGTTGGTTCGGGAAAGTTCCTCGTCTTTATGGTGTCGAATCTGGGGATCGAGATCAACCTCGATAAAATCAAGCCAATCGAAGACATCACAGTCGTGGACAATGTTAAGGCTGTGCAAAGATTGATAGGGAAGATAGCCCTCTTGGGCCAGTTTATCTCGAGGTCATCAGATTGAAGTCATAGGTTCTTCACACTACTCAAAAATAAAAATAATTTCGCCTAGAGCCCGGAATCCAAACAAGCATTGGAAGAGTTAACATGGTGTCTCTCGAGCCCACCACTGCTTCATACCCCGAAAACGGACGAGCAACTCTATTTATATTTGGCAGTCTTAGAAGTCGCAGTAAGTGGGGTCTTGGTTCGAGAAGAGCAAGGTATGCAAGTTCCAGTATACTATGTTAGTCGAACCTTAGGTGAAGCCGAAACCCGGTACCCACATTTAGAAAAATTAGCGTTTTCTTTAATAAGCGCCTCTAGGAAGCTAAAGCCATATTTTTAGTGTCGCCCAATTTGTGTGGTGACCACTTATCATCTTCATAATGTTTTGCATAAGCCGGAACTCTTGGGCCGATTGGCCAAATGGGCCATCGAACTTAGTGGGTATGATATCGAGTATCAACCCCAAACGGCCACCAAGTCTCAAATCTTATCAGACTTCGTGGCCAACTTCACGCCAGCCCTCATACCCGAAGTCAAAAAGGAACTTTTGTTAAAATTAGGTACATCACTGGGGGTATGTACCATTTTCACCGACGTCGCTACGAATGTGAATGGGTTCGAGCTAGGTATCATTTTGAAGTCATCCACATGAATTACAATTAGGCAACCTATCAAAACTTATAAGTTAACTAACAATGAGGCCAAGTACGAGGCTATGATTGTAGATCTCGAACTGGCTAAAAGATTGGGAGCGGAGGTCCTCAAGGCCAAATGTGACTCCCTATTGGTGGTAAACCAAGTCAACAGGACCTTGGAGGTTCGAGAGGATCGAATACATAGGTACTTTGACAAATTGCAAGTAACATTACATCGGTTTAAAGAATGGACCTTACATCATGTACCTCGAGAACAAATCAGCGTGGTCGATGCCCTTGCAAATTTGGGGTCATCGGTCGAAGACGACAAAATCAGCTCGGGGACCATCGTACAATTTCAAAGTCAGTAATCGAGGAAGGCCATGCCGAAATAAACTCCATAAGTTTAACTTGGGATTGGAGGAATAATATATCGAGTATGTAAAAAATGGGAAGCTCCCGTTGGACCTTAAGGAGTCAAGGACTCTATTGGCCAAAGATGGGACATTGTATAGGAGGATGTTGGATGGAACGTTGATAGTATGCTTGGGACCAGGAGACACCAATTATGTCCTACGAGAAGTTCACGAGGGTACTTGCGGGAACCATTCCGGTGCCGAATCACTAGTTCACAAAGTCGTGAGAGTAAGATACTATTGCGCTAATATGGAGAAAGATACTAAAGATTCAATCGAAAATGCGAGAAGTGCCAAAGGCCTGCATCGATGATCCACCAGCACGGAGATCAACTTTATAAAGTCCTATCCCCATGGCCATACATGAAATGGGGAATGGACATCGTCGGCCCTCTACCATCTGCCCTATGTAAAGCTAAATTCATTTTATTTATGACTGACTATTTCTGTAAGTGGGTTCAAGCGCAGGCCTTCGAGAAATTCAGAGAAAAAGAAGTTATAGACTTCATTTTCGATCACATCATATGCTAATTCGGGATACCTGCCGAAATCATATTCAAAAATGGAAAACAATTCATCGACAACACAATAACGAAGTTTCTCAAAGATCACAAAATAAAAAGGATATTATCAACACCATATCATCCTAGTGAGAACGGACATGCCGAATCGACAAACAAGACCATCATTCAGAATCTGAAGAAAAGATTGAGCGACATGAAGGGAAAATGGAGAGAAATTTTACCCGAAGTCCTTTGGGCATATCGAACAATGTCAAAATCTAGTACGGGGAAAACACTGTCCTCCTTAGAATACAAGAAAATAGACAACATAGTCTGAGATAATAAAAATGTGACAAGAAGATAAGAGGGAGAAGACGAGGTTGTGATCGTGTCACGACCCGAAATCCCACCTTCGGGCCATGACTGCGTCTAACGTTGAACCCGCTAGACAAGCCAACGTTAGAGCTGAATAAAACTCATTAACAACAAATACGAACAAGATAACTAAAATACCACATAGCACTTTCGAAATGAAACCCATAAACAAATCCCAGAACTGGTGTCAAATACTCACGGACTATCTAAGAGATTACTACAAACAAAAGGTCTGGAATAAATACATAATACTGTCTTTGAAATACAAAGTAAGACAGAGCTGAAAGTGGAAAGTAGAAGGTGACGTCAAGGCCCACGAACGTCTGCGGGTCTACCTCGAGTCTCCTGTGTGACTGAATGAGATGCTCCGATCGTCAGTGATCTCCGGGTCCGGCTGCGTAGTCTGCACAACATAAAGAAGTGCAGGTGTAGCATCAGTACAACCGACCCCATGTACTGAGTAAGTGTCGAGCCTAACCTCGGCGAAGTAGTGACGAGGCTAGGACCAACACAACATATGTACCTGTGCAATTTTATATAATAGCAGGAAAAATGGCAACAGAAATAAGCAAGTAAGACAGATACGGGGAGAACATGCTGGGGAGATAGGGTAATAGTATGCTAACACAGCAGTACAAGGTAATAAATGAAACGTAAAGGCAAGGCAGAAGTATAGCTTCTCAAACATATAAAGAACAGGAAAGGCACGACATGTCCCCTCGTGCATATATAATAACACTCAGCACGGAATGTCCCCTCGGGCATAACCTCACAATCACTCTGCACGGAATGTCCCCT
>MDKH01240251.1:0-24377 GCA_005239495.1 Nicotiana undulata | reverse complement strand
GTTACATGAGTAGACTAAACTAGGCTAGAGAAACATAATGGAAGTACATGGAATAAAGCTAGTTTGTGAGTACAAAGAAAATGACTTATTTTTCTACAAAGGTAGAAACAGGTCCGTTGGCAGCAACTTTGACTCCGGCATCATGATCTGCGCGCGCGGCATTGTCTGTGCGCGCGACGCTGTTGGCAGCTGCTTGCGGCTGGGCGCTAGCGAGGGAAATTGGTGGGGCGACAGAGGCACCTGCGCGCTTGTCACTTGGAGCGGCCAAGACCACGGGGCCGTCCGTGGCGCTAGGCGTTGGGAGGCTTGCTAGGACGCCACGGGGCGCGTCCAAGGGGTCATGGGGCATGGATGGAAAGCCGCCCATGACATTATTTGTGCAAAACCGTTGAGGTTGTGAGGGGCCGATATCATATCTTATTCACTCTTTGTTTACTCTATTATTGTTATCTCTTGTGTTTTAGATGTTTATATGCCCGATATTTCATTTGCCATGCTTAGTATGAATCCGTTTTTAACAATTATTGCCTGAATGTGGTCGTGGGGAGTGGTAGAAAGGCCGAAGCCCATTAGTAATTAATTTGTTCCATGCTTTAGGTACCAGTCTCGGCCTAATAAAAATGAAAAGTTAAAAAAAAGTGTGAGAATGAATTGAATTGTTCTTTTATTTAGTTATTTTATTTTCTCTATTGATGATATTATTCATTTGGAGCATGTTTAGGCCGACAACACTAGGGTAGAGAAATTTTAGGTCTTTTATTTTATTTTTGTTTGAGGTAAGAGGTCGTTCTCTTTAGTTTATATTCAGGGGAATGCCCCAAAGAGTTTGTATATATTTTTATCCGAGGTATGCCCCGAAGTATTTGTATTTGGTGATCAAAAGTAGAACTCGTAGTATTTTTTTTTTCATTTTTCTTTTTTAGGAGGGGATGACCTCAAATCTTGTTTGCTTTATTTTCATTTCTGTGTTTATTTTTACCTCAGTCTGAGTATTTTTTAGGCCAACTTGATCATGTACGCAACTGTACTAGTTACAGGACTCGTGGAATGCCTAACACCTTCTCCCCGAGTCAAATGAACCCCCTTACCCGAATCTCTGGTGCAGACTGAGTTTAGAGCCTAAAGTGTTTTTAAAAGGAAAAATTATTTTTAAAAAAAACGATGACCTGACACACCGAAACCAAATGTCAGGTGGCGACTCTGAGTTAATCCTTTTAAAACACAATCTTTTATCACTTTCAAAATTGAAAAACCCTTTTCGACCTTTGCAAAACCTTTTTATTTATTTTAAGAGGGTTTAGTGAAGTTTGTTAAAAAAAGGGTGTGACATCTTTGGCGACTCTGCTAGGGAGTTGCAGGTTCGAGCTAGTACTTGATCTTGTTGGCTATTTTGGATATTCAGTTGAGGTTTTTATGTGTTTTATTTGCTTTATTTGATTTTTATTTTGTCGTTTTACTTGCTAGTTGTTTTTTTTGTTACCGTCTTTTGTTTAAGCGTTACTGCGTTATAAACTGCCATCATTTGCATAACCATGTGTCTTCTTTCTGCAACAAGTCTTCCGGAGTACGTTTGAGCGTACACGACCCTTTTTTGAGTCACCCGTGTCTTTAGGGGGTGGCGTGGGAGCATGGAGTGGGCGGACAGCTAAAGCAGTCGCCATCGACCACGTGCCGCCCCGAATGGCCTTGTCTAGTGAACCTTCAACCTTAGGTCAGCCTTTAGGTCATGCTTATTTGCTTCACGTCATTTATACTTAGCAGGGCTCGGTCCCAGGCACCGTGTCCCTTTGTAAGAGGCTTGTTCAAATTATGTCAAAGTGGGCCCGTGACCCAAAAGATATTTAATCATCTCCATATGCTACATGCTACATCTTTAAGGGTAAATGGGTCATTTGGCGGACCTATGATTTTTGAGGGTAAATGAGAAAGAAAAAAGGGTGAAGTGCAAAAATGAGGCAAGTAGGGCCCAATTATGTTTTTCTTTGACAACTTTTTCAAGAAAAAGACAAAAAAAAAAAATGAAAATCCAAAAAGATTTTACACTTTCCTATCATTTTCCAAAAATAAAAAAATGATGAAAATGAAAATTCCAAAAAGATTTTGCACTTTCCCATAATTTTTCAAAAATAAGAAAAAGAGATAAAAAGAAAATCAAAAAGGATTTACATGTTTCATCATTCATTTTTCAAAAAGACAAAAATATATTGTTGTTTCAAATCAGTGCTTTCTTTCCGTATCCAATCTGCCCGAATTACGCAAATCTGATTCTCGTCTTTCGGGGTAGGATACGTAGGCAACCCACATAGGGTCTGGTCTTCCTAGTGTGTCTTAGGTTCTTGGCTTTGCGGGGTCTTAGCCAAATCTTACATGTTTAGCCACATTTGATCACGTATGCCGTTTTTGCAAAATAGGGCTATTTTTTTTCAAAGTGTCTTAATAACATGTCTTAGAGCGCTAAGTCTACAACAAGGTGTCCTCTCAGCTTTAAGGTCCATCCATATGAATTTGCATGTCTAGTCATTTTTGGCCATGTCAGCCATTCTTACAAAATAAGGTCATTTTCGCAATGTGGTTCATTGACCCATATCTTAGAATCCTGAGTTTGCAACTTAGTGTCCCACAACCTTAAGGCCCCTCCTTTAGAGTTTGCATCTTTTGCCACTTCTGGCCATTTCGGTCGTTTTTGCAAAATGGGTCATTTCTGCAAATTAATTTTGAGCCATGATTATTGGGAGTCCTTAGTGGGGCATTTTCCATGTCTTTGAGGTCGCTTCTATTGAGTTTTGCATTAATAGCCGTCCTTGACTACATAAGTCATTTTGCAAAAATAGCCCAACCATGCCTTGCATGTATCCAATAGAAGGTGTCGTGGAGTCACGTAGTGTCTTGATTTTCTAATTTATTTGGTCTTATTTTTCTTATTCATGTATGGATCCATTTGTTAGAGTTTGAGCATGATAGATACCCCAAGACCATTCAAGTTAGGACTGTTGCATACACGAGCTGCTTGAGGAAACCTTTTATTTTCCAGTCTATTTTATGTTGTCTTTTAATTTTTAATCTTGTACAGTACTACCGAGTCTGTCAGTCTAGTTAAGATTGTCGAGTCTTTTGTTATAGTACTTCTTGTCTTGTATTTGAAAAACCAAAACAAAATTATAAATGAAATATCCAAAAAGATTCTTGTTTTTTAGTTTATTTTAGTCATCATTTTTCCACAACTACGCTTGATCTGATTCATGTGGAACATGATACGTAGGCAACCTACATAGGGTTCGATCAAATCATTTTCTTAAGAATTAAAAAAAATTAAAAAAGAAAAGAAAAAGTAAAAAATGGATTTGTGGGACGCGAGGAGTGAGAGAAAGAAACTAGTGACAAGTAAAAGAAAGAGAGGAAGGAAAATGATCAATCCAAGGAATGCTAGAAAAGAAAGAAGAGAAGATTGAAATGAACAAAATTGGGATGATGCCAAATGACCTTGTGACCCTTGAAGTCATTCTAGAACCGTTAATTGTTGCTAGGTGCATTACACACAACGTGATGTTTTTATCTGATAAATCCCCTAACGCTAACGTGATGACTTCATTTTGTTCCTCTTTGTTATCTTCATAATTTCAGAAGGGTGGTTGGTTTGTGGTTGTTAAACTGGTAACTCTTTCTTACAACATAAAGTCGAAAGGCAATGGCAGACGACAACAGAGCTGAGTTGGTTGATACTGGTACCCGAAAGCAATCGGTTGAACGAGACACTGGGTTGGTTGAAGAGTTAAGGATGTTAAGACAACACATAGTGGGTATGTATCATGCTTGGATGACACCACCCCCGCCACCACCTAGCTTCCTAGATGCTACCCTTACCTAAGCTCCAGACATAGTGTCAGATCATCAACCATACTCTCCAGATTTTCCCGCTTATCCCAGCTTTCCAACCTCCCTAGTAGCTCGAACGTTCGTCCTCCAACTACTTTTCCCAAAAATAACCCTCCTGCCATATCCACTACCTCCACGATCACAACTTCTCAACAACCTCTCTTCAGGTCTAACAGTGAACATCAGTTCAACCCTCTTGATGCCCAACACTACCCCCCAGAGCCGGTTCACCAGGTCCGAGACTCATATAATCATACCTCCCAAAATGAGCCTCATGTTGAGATTGAAAAGTTTACAAGGAATGAAGAGCGAGATGAGATGTCCAGAAAGCTAAAAGGTATAGAGCAAGCCTTAAAGAACATGCAAGGGAAGGGAAATCAGATTAACGTGTCTTACAATGAATTGTGTATATTCCTTAATGTTCAACTTCCGGCGGGGTTTAAAATGCTAAAGTTTAACTTGTATAACGGGCGTGGAGATCCAGTAGCCAATCTGAGGGGTTATTGCAGTGAAATGAGAAATTTTGGCGGGAAAGATGAGTTGCTGATGGCGGATTTCAGTGAGAGCTTGAGCAGGGCGGCCTTAGAATAGCATCGGCATCAAGATGTTAGTAAGTGGTATGCATGGGATGACATGGCTCAAGATTTTGTTCGACACTTTCAGTACAATATCAACATTATCCCAGACCGCTCCACCCTTTCTAAGGAAGAAGCCTAGTGAGAGCTTTAGGGAATTTGGACTCAGATGGAGGGAGCAAGTTGCCCGAGTCAGTCCTCTGGTTGATGAAGAAGAAATGGTAAAGCTTTTCCTACAAGCTCAGGAACCCACCTACTTCAGTCATTTGATCCCTACTTTGGGTAAACCTTTCAATGATGTGGTAAAAATGGGGGAGATGGTAGAAGAAGGAATCAAGTCAGGCAAAATCATGAGCTATTCTGCATTGAAAGATACTACAAAAGACATCCAGAACATCTCAGTGCATTTAGAGGGAAGAAAGAGAAATAGAAAAGATGTTGTTAAGCCCCGCCAAAGACAGGATCTAATGGGCATTCATGCTCAACGCTTTCAGCCTCAATACCGACCCCATGAATATCCATGTACTCCAGATAATCCTCCCTAATGCTACTTCTCCCCACAAAATCCCCCAAGTCATACCTCACACTCCCACAACTCTATCCATAATGCACCACATCCACAGGACCTGCAATGGCCAACACCACCTTCACAAATGCCTTACCCGCCTCCTCAAGCATGTCAACCACCTGCCCGCAAGAGGTTCCAACCAAGGCAGGAGTACAAACTGAAAAGGCAGTAGCAAAGATAAAAGTATTTCACTCCTATTGGAGAATCATATGCCAGTCTGTTCCAAAGGCTGAGGCAATTGGACATGTTAAGGCCGATTCAGATAAAAATGCTGAATCCCCTTCCAAAGAATTCTGATTTATCTCAAAGGTGCGCATATTGCTCTAATGCCCCGGGGCACAACATAGAAAAGTGTTGGCATCTGAAAAGAGCAGTCCAGAAGCTTATTGATGCAAGTGATATTATCGTGCAAAATCCAGATGCAATGGATACTAGCCAAATTCCATCGGTTGATCATAATGAGACGCATATGGTAGGCATGATTTGTATTGAAAAGGAACACAAGAACTCTTCTGAATCCCTTAGAGGGCCACTTGCCGCGAAATTTTCAGGGCTATCAGTATCGATTCCAGAGGTTGATCTTAAGAATGAGTCGCCAAAAGGGACCCAAAAGCAATCTCTTGAGGTCAATGTGATGGAGACTTGTGAAGGTTCTGGTAATATTGATGTGGAACTCAGTGGCTAAGATGTCGGGCTTGGTGATTGGAAAGACTCTCCTTTCTTGGCTAGCCAGGAGAGTCTTGGTGGTTTATTTTGTTGTCATTTCTGTTGTCCGGGTTATTTCAGGATTGTAATCCGGATATTGTCTTGTGACTCAAACCCTTCTATCCTCTTATTTTGCCTAGTTCGTTTAGTCGTAGTAATCCGTTAGTGTTATCTAGGTTTGTTCCAGGGTTGTAGCCCAATTTTTTCTTGCTTGTTTTTGTTGTTCACACATTTTCACTATCAGTTTAATATAATCTCCTGTTTTTGTCATTCCTTGTCCATTTTGTTTAGTTCTCTTTTTCTTTTATAAGTCCTTTTATGTTGACTCTACTGACATGACATGCACGCGTAATTCTTAGCCTAGTCTTAAAAGTTAGTCTAATCATGAGGCAATGAAACAAGTTTTGAAGATGAATATTTGAGGGAAATAAGTAAAGGTTAGGAAATTTTGAGATCATTTAAATCCCGAATCGTGTGAAACTGGGGCAGATAGTTTAGGAAGCTAAGAGGACGGAAGAAATTGTTACAAGAGAGTGCGTCCCAGACAACTTGAAGCAAGCGACTTTGAGTTCAAGTGTATCTCAAGTTACAAGATAAAGCCAATAGAGTTTGCTCCAAATTGACAGAGCACATCCATTGTGAAGAAGAGATCACACAAAGAAAGTTCTGTACTTGACAAGGCACTAAAGAAAAGTGAAAGGCATATGAGTGATATCAATGCCAAAGTTGCAAAAGAAATGATGTGCCTGATCTCCCTTTTTCATCCTCAAGTTGCATGTGTTGTAATTGCTATTTTCAGGGATTGGGAGGCCCTCTTTCAGCTACCCAAACACTTTATACCATTTGGTACCCCTTTTTGAGCCTATGCTAATTTTCTTGACCTCCCCTCTTTTGGAATCGAGTCAGAGTCATTAACAAAAAGAAAAAAAAAGAAAAAATATATATCATGCCCTATATGGTTTGTTTTAGAAACTTCATTCTAAAAGAAAATTGCAAAAAAAAAAAAAAAGAAAAAAAAAAAAGAGAAAAATGGAGAAAAAGAAAAAAGAAAAAAAGAAAATAGTAGCAACAAAGAGTAGTCGTTTGAACTACGTTCGACCTGATTCTTGTCACCACAAAATACGTAGGCAGCCTTATAGTTCGTCGCACCAAATAAAATATTTCATAGTCCCACAAAATCTGATCTCTAATCGGGCTCTTAGTGGAAGTCGAAACTCGTGTTCAAGTAAAGGAGATACTGATTCATTAATTAGTTTTTACAGGCAAAATTCCGCTGACAATGTGTTGAATTGGCAGGTTACTTGATGAAGAAGCTGGGAAGGTACCAACTGCCGGCGTGGTGTTAAACCAAAATGCTAAAGAGAGCTAAGGGGAAACCATGAACGACGGTTCTTCTTAGAAATTCCATCTAAAACATCAATCAAATACTCTTGTTTTAGATATTGGGGCAAAGTTTTAGAATGGATTCCAAAAGTTGTAAATAACTAACCCCGTCGTCATAGTTATTTTGAGCCTTTATGATATCCTTTCTTTCAAACCCTGTCCAAAAGCTACGTTACAGTCCAAAAAAGACCTCCCAGATACTCTTTGAGAGTGCCGAGTTAGACATGCCAAGGGACATATGATACTTTTACCATGGTTAATGCCTTGCCATTTGCAGAATCGGAGAAAATAAGAAGAAAAGAACAAAAATGAGAGAGTATTATTGGTGAAAACCCTCACGGGCACCATAAGGCGGTGGTGAGTTGAGAGAAAGAGCAAAATGAGAGAGACTTGATGGTGAAAACCCTTTGGGCACTACAATTCGAATAAGGATCGTGAATCGGACAGGATAATCAGAGCATTGAAGCCCAGTTTCACAGCTTAGATATATAACAAGAGTTGAACATTAGACTTTCTTGACAGATTAGGCCATTAATCCAAAAATGCATATCATGGTCATTAGAGTTGGAATCCACATCTCATAAGTTTCTACTTTGTAGTTTTCTTGTTAGGTATCATGTCTTTCCAATGTCCCTTACTTTGTTCCTCTTATTTTGTTCAAGTCCTCTTTCTGAGTCAGTTTGGTCAGAACAAGTGAGAAATAAGTTCAAAATTTGCTACCAGCTTTCCAGTTGCACAGAACGGAATCTGGCTAGAACATCAAGCGGCACAAGTCAAGAAAGAACAATATGTGCACGGATTTGATAACAATCGACGTGCTTTGCGATTCATGTGAAATGCAAAGGTTCGGTAAATGTCAATTCATGAAATACATCGGATATAAGGTATTGGGCTTGAACGCATCAGAGGTGTTTTCATTTGTAAGTGTTGATAGAGAAAGTGGTTAACCAATAACAAGCAAGGTCTTCCGAGTCAAAACCAAGGTTAATCATGGCAAGTGCAGGAGCAATCGCCCTCAATGTCAAGGCCACAAAACAACCACCACATTTTAAACTCACAAGTTTTCTTTGTTTGAAACAGGGACGAAGATTGTGCCCAAATCAAAGCTTGGAAGCTTGAATCTTTCAGGTGTCATGCCCAATTTTGTCAGCACAAAGGGCGTTTGTGTCACGACCCCAAATCCTAACACGTCGTGATGGCGCCTATCGTGGAACTAGGCTAGCCAACTATCACATTACTACACATTTGTTCGATTATAATAATTCCCAATTTAATAATAATCAGCAAACATAACATAGAATAAGTTATTTAGTCTTAGCGCCCCAATAATAGTCTAACAACTCTAAACAAAAACCTCCCAAGACTGGAGTCAACATGGTCACAAGCATCTAAGAAATAACTAACTCTGCTAATTTCTTAAACAATGTCTAAGAAATAAATACTAATACTAATAAAGGAAGGGAAATGGAGAAGTTGCGGACGCTGGACATCTACCTCGAAATCCTGTAAGCTGCAGCTAACGAACAAAGAGGGATACTGCTCCGCACTAGTACATGGATCTGCACACAGTGGTGCAGGAAGTAATGATGAGTACGCCAACTCAGTAGTAATGAAAATAAATCACAGTCTGAAGTATATGAAACACACAACACAAAACACCAATCCACAAAACAGTAAAACATCAAGCCTCAATACAGTATACATAAGTTTGAAAGAAATTTCCAGTAAATCCTTTGAAACAAGTAAAATTCCCAATACTTCTCAGTAAAACTCTCAGTAAAATCAATTTGAACAATGAAGTGAATCATAGTCAAAAACTCAGTAATCATCATAAAACTGCCCCTCGGGCCATAATAATCTCTCATAGCATTTCCCTCATCACCTCACCATCACTCAGTATCAGCCCCGCATGCAACCTCACAGTCACTCAGTATCAGCCCCGCGGGCATCACTCGCACTCAGTAGGTACCTGCGCTCACTGGGGGTGTGTACAGACTCCGGAGGGGCTCCTACAGCCCAAGCGCTATAACAAGCCATAACATGGCATAAATCACACACAAGATAAGCCCGCAACCTTACTCATATCATATCATCCTCATAATATAGGCCCACAGCCTCACTCAGTCAGACACTCTAATCATTCCCTTCAGGCCATAAATATACCGGGTTCTCGACCCAATAGTGTTTCATTTTCAATAACTAGTATCAAAATGCTCTGAGTGTCAAAACAATTTATCAAAAAAAGACTGAGTGAAAATCATAACGTATCAGTGAGGAAAATAGTAAAATAGGTCCCAAGGGATAAACAGATCGACACTAGGCCCCAAACATGGCTTACAGCCCAAATCATATCAAAATATATATCAATATTATTAAGCATATGCTTAAAAATCGATTTCGCAACTCAATAGTTTCCTAAAAAAGGATATATTTCCAAATTTCCAATCTTTGCATTCCAAAATCCATAAAAGGATGCAAGGTCTGGGGTTTCATATCCTCATGACAGGATTTAAAGACATTACTTACCTCAAACTAGCCCGAAAAGTTACTCTACAACCCGCTTGTCTCTCGAATCAACTTCCGAGCGCTCCAAATCTATAAAGATCAGATCTTTATCATCAAATTATGCTTAAGGAATGAATTCCAATTGAAAAATACCAATTTTAGCTCAAAACCCGAAATTAGCCAAAATCCGACCCCCCGGGCCCGCATCTCGTAACTCGACAAATTTTATACCAAAATGTTCTTCATCATCTCACGAGTCTGTACATATAAAGAACGCTAAAATCGGAGTTCGTTTGACCCCTCAAATCATGCCTAGAAGGTCTCATAATCTCAAGCCCTAACTCCATCTTTTTCTATTGATTTTCATGAATTAAACACTGATATTATGTTCCTTAATCACCTATAATCGAGTTTTAGGGTCCAAAATACTTACCTCAATGAAGAACGATGATTTCCCCCTCTTTAAAATCGCCTCTAAGCTCTTTTCCCGTTCAACAATGGTGTAAAAATAGGTATTGGTCGCGGAAGGGTTTTAATTTAACTGACCAGGTCTTACTCTTCGCGATCGCGGTCACCTGCCCGCGTTCGCACTGACTAGTCCCCTTTACCCTTCGCGATCTCGGTCAACAGTCCGCGTTCGCACATAACAATCTCCTATCCCCCTCGCGATCGCACACCCCAGGCCCGCGAACGCATAGCACAAACGGCCTGTGGTCCCTCAAATGCCAACACACTCCGCGATCGCCAGAAGATCCACGCGACCGCACTGCCTACACTGCCCAACCTCTGCGATCGCGGACGCCTTCATGCGATCGCAGAGAGTAATTTCCATGCTCCCCCTCACTTGCACTACGCGATCGCGGTTCTTCCTACGCGATCGCAGTGAAGGTTTTTTTGCTGCACCAGAAACCAGAAAACCAACATTCTTTTCCAAGGCCAAAATGTCCGTAACCACCCGAAATCAATCTCGAGCCCCTCGGGACCCCAACCAAATTTACCAATGCATCATAAATGATCATTCAAACTTAGTTGTACTCTCAAAACACTAAAAACAACGTCAAAACACCAAAATCATATCGGATTCAAGCCTAAGAACTTTGATATTTCTAAAATCCACCAACGATGCCGAAACTATCCAAAACAACTCTGATTGACCTGAAATTTTGTAGACATATCCAAAACGACAATACGAACCTGTTCCAACTTCTGGAATTCCATTCCGACCCCGATACCCTATTTTCCACTG
The DNA here is from genome assembly GCA_005239495.1 of Nicotiana undulata. Taxonomy (NCBI): domain Eukaryota; kingdom Viridiplantae; phylum Streptophyta; class Magnoliopsida; order Solanales; family Solanaceae; genus Nicotiana; species Nicotiana undulata. The sequence continues at coordinate 13,522 of MDKH01240251.1, read as the reverse complement.
CCGACCGTAAATCGCCAAACACTAACTTTCGCCAATTCAAGCCTAATTCTACACCGGACATCACAAAAATATTCCGAACACACTCCTAAGTCCCAAATCACCTAACGAAGCTATCCGAGCCATAACATACGCATTCCGAGTTCGTTTACCAATAAGTCAACTCTCAGTTGACCTTTCCAACTACAAAGCTATTTTTAGAGACTAAGCGTCTCAATTCTCACTACAGCCATTCCGGACCCGAACCAACCGACTCCGACACATCATAAATAGGTTAATTAACACATGACAAGGCTGAAACGGGGAAACGGGGCAAATATTACGGAACGGCCGATCGGGTCGTTACATTCTCCCCCACTTAAACATACGTTCGTCCTCGAACGTTCCTAGAGTTGTTCCAAATACCACCAAAATTGTCGTGAAACCTATCATGCACAATACCCCGGGTGATCCCACGTCACCCTATCCCATATAGGTCTAATAACACACATAATTCCACCTGACCCATAACCTTAGAACCAAATTCCCACTTCTGAAATACTTACAAGATCAAAATTCCACACCTATAAACTGAATAAAATATGAACACGCCGTACCAAGCCATATCCGTAACCCAAGATGCAATTACATAATATACCGCATGACTCAAACACTCATAGCGATAAACATGCGCATGAAAGGGCATGAGTACACCACAATTGGTACCCAGTAATTGCCAAGCCTAACCCCAGTCAGGTAGTGACGAGGTCAGGTTGAGGCTCTACTGGATGTTTATAGTAAAAACAATTAAAAATCTAAGCATAGATTGGTAATGAGCTAAAGCAAAACAATAAAAACGGTAAACTGTAAAGAATAGCAAAAGAGAGCCCTCGACTCAGCACAACATATATCTCAATAATGAATATGCAATGCAGTACAAGGGGAAAGCTCCCGGAATCTAGTCCGTAGTCCCAATTTAAATATGCGATGCAGTACAGGAGGAAAGCTCCCGGAATCAAGTCCGTAGCCCCAATTTAAATATGCGATGTAGTACAGGGAGAAATCTCCTGGAATCTAGTCCGTAGTCCCAATTTAAATATGCAATGCAATCAATACCAGATACAGTGTATTTGAACAGTTTAGAAGAAAATCACACGCAAATACGGTTAAAACTACCTAAACATGGTACAAATATTAGCAATTAGGAGTAACTCAAGTAAAGCAGGTACACATGTTCATTCCTAATCTACACTACACAGTTAAGGCAGGAAGACAATGAAATAAGAGTAAATGATTTATGTTATGAAAGGAAAAAGTGAAGTTTTAGCAACAATGAACCGTGTACGCACTCGTCACCTCACGTACACGGAGCCCATATAGAAAATACAGTATCAAAACAACCTAAGGGGAAGTCTTCAACACAGAGTTAGGCAAGCCACTTACCTCGACTGCGCTACTCAACCCAAAATCATGCTCTTGCCACGGGTATCCGACTCCGGGTGGCCCAAATCTAATAAATTCGATATCATAATGTAAATAACACTTTAGTAATCAAAATAGCTAATTAATTCGAAGCTAATACGCGAAATTAGGAAATTCTCCCAAAAAGTCCCCCGGGCCCACGTCTCGGAATTGGGTAAATATTATATTTTCCGGACACCCATTCACTCACGAGTCTAACCATATAAGAATCGCGCCAATCACAGGTCAATCACCCAATCAAAACTCAATAATTCGGTCTATGAAGTTCATCCCATTTTTCCCATTTACTACCCAAAATTTTCGAAATTAAAGGTTGGATTTAAGATTGGAATCATGGAATTTTATCTAAGATGGATAGAAATCACTTACCCAAGTTACCCAGGTGCAAAAGTCTTCAACAATCTCCCCTCCCGAGCTCTCAAATTTGAAAATATGAAAATAGGCTTAAACCCTCGAATTGGGGTTTTTAATATTCTACCCAGACATTGTTCTATGCGATCGCAGACATATTGTCGTGATCGCGAAGGGTTATCCTCCACGCGCCTAATTTTTTCTTCAATGTGAACGCAACATTGGGCCTGCGATCAGAGACCTTTACGACTCAAAGCTACGCGATCGCGGTTGGCTTCAAGCGACTGCGTAGAGAAAAATAACAAATCTTCCCCAGGCCTGAAATATCCTATGCGATCGCGATCCCTGGCGTGCGATCGCGGAGACTATCTGACCAACACAATGCGATCGCGGATGGATTTGTGCGATCGCGAAGTACAATTTCCTGAAAACCTCAACCTAACACTACGCGATCGCAGTAAACAAACATCTGCTGCTGTAAAACCAGCAAAAGACTTGGGCCAAAATATGCCCGTTTGGGAACCCGAAACGCACCCGAAGCCTCCGGGACCTCAACCAAAACTATTAACCAACCCTAATACCTCATTCAAACTTGCCGAGCCTAAATAACACATCTCGTAACTTCAAAATCATGAATTATGCATAGATTCAAACCTAAGAACATATGAAAATTTCTAAAATCCACATTCGATGCCGAATCATGTCTAAACTCGTCCGAATGACCTCAAATTTTGCACACAGGTCATAAATGACATTACGAACCTGCTGCCACTTTCGAAATTCTATTCCAAGCCCGATATAAATTTTTTACCTATCGGCCGAAATCGCTGAAATTCTAACTTTCGCCAATTCAAGCCTAAATCTACAACAGACCTCAAAAACACATTCTGAACACGCTCCTTACCCCAAAATCACCCAATGAAGCTAACAGAGTCGACGGAATTCCATTCAGGCCCCATCTTCACACAGTTCTAGCTATGATCCAATTTCTAAAGCTAAATTCCACATTTATGGACTATGTGTCCAAAATCACCCCGCATTTCACCCCTCAACGTTCCGAAAAGTTCTAATAGAATAAAATAGACATGGGAGAAGCAGTTATTAGGGAATCAGGGCGCTTACTCTCAAACGAACGACCGGGTCATTACATTCTCCCCCTATTAAGAAAATTGTTCGTCCTCGAACGAGTATAGAAACATACCTGAAGCTGTGAAAAGATGAGGGTACTGACTCCACATATCCTGCTCGGTCTCCTAGGTCGCCTCCTCGACCAGATGACCCCTCCACTGAACCTTGATTGAGGCAATATTCTTCGACCTGAGCTTTCTAACCTGTCTGTCCAATATAGCTACAGGCTCCTCAACATATGATAGATCCTTGTCCAACTGGACTGAGTTGAAATCCAAAACATGAGTCGGATCACCGTGATACTTCCGGAGCATAGAAACGTGGAATACCGTATGGACTCCTGTCAGGTTGGGAGGCAGGGCTAACTCATAAGCAACCTCCCCAACCCGCTGTAGTACCTCAAAAGGGCCAATGAACCTCAGACTCAGCTTACCCTTCTTCCCGAATGTCATGACGCCCTTCATAGGAGATACCCGAAGCAAAACCTGATCACCAGCCATAAATACCAAGTCACGAACCTTCCGGTCCACATAACTCTTCTTCCTGGACTGAGCTGTGTGAAGTCTCTCCTGAATCACCTTCACCTTATCTAGGGCATCCTGAACCAAGTCTGTACCCAACAATCGGGCCTCACCCAACTCAAACCTTCCCACTAGAGACCTGCACCGCCTACCATACAAAGCCTCATATGGCGCCATCTGAATATTGGACTGGTAGCTGTTATTATAAGCAAACTATGCAAGAGGCAAGTATCGATCCCATGACCCTCTAAAATCCATCACACAGGCATGGAGCATATCCTCGAGAATCTGAATCGTGCGCTCGAACTGCCCGTCTGTCTGAGGATGAAAGGTTGTACTCAACTCCACCCTGGTGCCTAACTCCTGCTGAACGGCTCTCTAGAACCGTGAAGTGAATTGTGTACCTCTGTCTGAAATGATAGATACTGAAATACCGTGGAGGCGAACAATCTCTCTGATATGAATCTCAGCCAACCTCTCGGATGAATATGTAGTCAACATTGGAATGAAATGGGCTGATTTGGTCAGTCGATCCACAATCACCCAAATAGCATCATACTTCCTCGAAGTCCGAGGAAGTCCAACCACAAAATCAATGGTGATCCGCTCCCACTTCTACTTTGGAAGCTCAATCTGCTGAAGTAACCCTCCCGGTCTCTGATTCTCACATTTGACTTGCTGACAGTTGAGACACTTGGCTACAAACTCCACTATATCCTTCATCATCATTCGCCACCAATAGTGCTGTCTCAGATCCTGGTACATCTTTGCGGTACCCGGATGGATGGAATACCGCGAGCTGTGGGCTTCCTCAATAATCAACTCCTGAAGCCCATCTACATTGGGCACACAAAAACGGCCCTGCATCCTCATCACACCATCATCACCTATGGTCACATCCCTGGCATCACCCTGCCGGACTCTATCCTGAAGAACCAGAAGGTGGGGGTAATCATACTGGCGCTTTTTGATGCGGTCATAAAGAGAAGATCGAGCAACCACACAAGCTAATATCCGGCAAGGCTCAGAAATATTTAACCTCACAAACTGACTGGCTAAGGAATGAACATCCAAGGCTAGAGGCCTCTCAGCTGCATGAAGATATGCCAAACTTCCCAAACTCTCCGCCCAGCGACTCAAGGCGTCAGACACCATTGGCCTTCCTCGGGTGGTATAGTATAGTGATGTCATAATACTTGAGTAACTCCAACCACCTACGCTGGTTCAAATTGAGGTCCTTTTGCTTGAATATGTGCTGCAAACTCCGGTGATCCATGAATATCTCACGGGGAACACCATATAAATAATGATGCCATATCTTCAGGGCGTGAACAGTCACTGCCAACTCGAGATCATGAACTAGATAGTTTTTCTCATGAACCTTCAACTGTCTGGACGCATAGGCAATCACCCTACCATCCTGCATCAACACCGCCCCCAGGCCAATCCTCAAAGCATCCTAATAGAGTGTATAGGACCCGGAACCTGTAGGCAATACCAACACAAGAGGTGTAGTCAGGTTTGTATTTGAGCTTCTGAAATCTCTCCTCGCACTCCTCAGTCCACATGAAAGGGGCACCCTTCTGGGTCAGTCTGGTCATGGGCGCTGAAATGGATGAAAATCCATCCATAAAACAGTGATAATACCCAGCCAAACCGAGGAAACTGTGGATCTCAGTAGATGAAGACGGTCTAGGCCAACTCTGCACCGCCTCCACCTTATTTGGATCTACCTTGATCCCATAAGAAGACACCACATGGCCTAGGAATGCTACAGAATCAAGCCAAAATTCACACTTAGAAAATTTGGCATACAATTTCTTCTCCCTCAAGGTCTGAAGTACGATCCTCAGCTACTGCTCTTGGTCCTCCTGTGACCGAGAATATACCAAAATTTAATCAATGAACACGATGACGAAAGCATCAAGATAAGTCCTAAATAAGCTGTGCATCAGGTGCATAAAGGCCGCTGGGGCATTGGTCAACCCAAATGACATAACCAGGAACTCATAGTGGCCATATCTGGTCCTGAAGGCAGTCTTTGGGGTATCCGGGTCCCGAATCTTCAACTGATGATAGCCCGAACTCAGATCAATCTTAGAGAACACCCTAGCACCCTATAACTGGTCAAATAGATCATCAATGCGAGGCAATGGATATTTGTTCTTCAGTGTCACCTTATTCAGCTGCCAATAGTTAATACACATACGCATCGAACCATCCTTTTTCTTCACAAATAGTACCGGAGCACCCCAAGGTGATACATTAGGCCTGATGAAACCTTTATCAAGTAACTCCTGCAACTGCTCCTTCAACTCCTTCAACTCAGGAGGAGCAATGCGATAGGGAGGAATGGAAATGGGCTGAGTGCCCGGCAAAAAGTCAATGCCGAAATCAATATCTCTGTCGGGCGGCATACCCGGAAGATCAGCTGGAAATACATCAGTATAGTCCCTCACAACTGGGAGTGACTCAATTGTAGGGGTCTCAGCACTAACATCTCTCACATAAGCCAAATATGCATCACACCCCTTTTCAACCATCCGCTGAGCCTTAAGAAAAGAAATGACTCTGCGGGGAGTATACTCTAAGTAACCTCTCCCTTCTAACCTCGGTAATCCTGGCATAGCCAGCGTCACGGCCTTGGAGTGACAATCAAGAATAGCATAGTAGGGAGACGGCCATCCCATTCCCAGTATAACATCGCAATCCACCATGCTGAGAAGTAGCAGATCAACCCTGGTCTCAAAACCACTGATAACTATCAGACATGACTGATTTACGTGGTCCACAACAAGAGAATCCCCCCCACGGGAGTAAAACATATACGGGGGAACTCAAAGAATCACGAGATATCCCCAAATGTGAAGAAAAGTAAGAAGATACATATGAGTACGTAGAACCTGGATCAAATAACACGGATGCCTCCCTATGAAAAACAGGGACAATACATGTGATGACCGAATCTGAAGCAATGACCTCTGAACGGGCTGGAAGAGCATAATATCTGGCCTAGCCTACCCCTCTAATGCGACCTCGACCTTCCCAATCACCACCTCGAGTTGTCTGAGAAGGTGGGGTAGCAGCTGGGGCTGGGAGAATAGCTGAAGGACCCGGTGGAGTACGTAGGGCCTGATAAGACTGAGATAGTGCACCCCTCCTAGCTCTGGGGAAATCTCTGAACACATGGAGAGGGTCACCATACCCAAACAAACCCATCGGAGGACGGGGCGGCTATTGCTGACTCTGAACTGGCCTGCTGGACTGGCTAGTGATAGCACCTCGAGCAGGAGGCACATGAGATACTAGTGGTGCATAATAAGGCTCCTGAGGTCTAGGAGGAGCTGGAATGCCACTGGCTGCTGGAAGAGCTGAATGAATGGGGCGACTCACAAAACCCCTACCATACCGTGCTGCCGGCGCACGAACTCCTGAAGAGTGACCAGTCTCTCGAGGCCTCTTGGCCTCTCTCTCCTCCTTGTCCCGGGATAACACACTCTTAATCCTCCAGGAAATACTCACGGCCTACTGGTAAGTAATATCTGTCTCCAGCTCTTTGTCCATGCTGGTTCGAATACTGGGGTGGAGTCCCTCAATAAAGCGTTGAACCCTCTCCCTGACAGTGACAACCAAAGCTGGTGCATGACGAGCCAAATCGCTGAAACAGACTGCATACTCTGACACAGTCATGGTGCCTTAGCGCAACTGCTCAAACTCTGCACGCCAAGCATCCCTGAGACTCTATGGGACAAACTCAAGTAAGAACATCTCGGAGAACTGAGCCTAAGTAAGTGAAGATGCCTCGTCCGGACTACTCAACTCAAAAGCACGCCACCACTGATAAGTCGCACCCCTCAGCTGGAAGGCGGTGAAAAACACCCCACTCATCTCCACAATACCCATAGTGCGGAGAATGCAATGACACTCCTCAAGAAAACCCAGGGAGTCATCTGAAGCTAATTCGCTGAACTCAGGTGGGTGGTACTTTTTGTACCTCTCAAGACGGAGCTGCTCTGCCTCAGAAGCAGCAACCCTAGCCTCATGATGGGCTGGAGCTAGTGGAGGCATAGGAATATACTCTGGAACCTGCCCAATATGAACTCTATTCTCGGGAGTACGGGCTGCGGGAGTCTAGGTCCCTCCCCCGGCCTGGGATGTAGCTGGAGCTATCGGAAGTAGTCCCGCCTGAGACAGAGTACTGAAAGCACTCAATAACTGAGCCAACGTCTCCTGGAGGGCTGGGGTAATAGTAGAGACCTCCTGTGCCCCTCCAATTGTGGTTGCTGGGGGCTCCTCTACCTCTGCTCTAGCCGGTGCTCGGGCTGTATCGCGTGCTCGTCCTCTGCCCGGGCCCCTGCCTCTGGCTGCTCTGGCTGGGGGCTCGGGTGCTTGATTATCAGTACGTCTGGTACGGGCGCGCACCATCTGTAAGCAAGAATAGAATAGAGTTTAAGAATTGTGATGACAGTAACTAGCACGACAAGGAATTCTAAGGAATATATTTGTTCTTAACAGTTACATAGCCTCTCGAAGATAGATACAGACGTCTCCGCACCGATTCGCGAGACTCTAATAAACCGGCTTGTGATTATATGACTCCTATGAACCTAGACGCTCTGATACCAACTTGTCACGACCCGAATTTCTCTCTGAATGGTCTCGTGACGACACCTAGTCTCTACGATAAGGTAAGCCTAAACATGCGGAAAGTAAATCAATATAACAATAAAATAGAAAAGGAAGAAGATAAAATATATAACTCAGCCGCTCGACATTTACATTTTTCATTTCCCAAAACCCGGAACGTCACGATAATAACAAGCTTATGTACTACAATAGTAGAGGGGGACTCGTGGGATTCTGCGGACACGGCAGAATTACCTTGCGGTCTCCCGACAGCTGCTGAAACACTCCTAGCCGAAGGGCTGTGTATTGGTACCTAGATCTGCACATGGAAAAACATGCGCAGTAAAGGGCATGAGTACACCACAATTGGTACCCAGTAAGTGCCAAGCCTAACCCCAGTCAGGTAGTGACGAGGTCAGGTTGAAGCTCTACTGGATGTTTATAGTAAAAACAGTTAAAAATCTAACCAGATATAGGTAATGAGCTAAAGAAAAACAATAAAAATGGTAAACTGTAAACTGTAAAGAATAGCAAAAGAGAGCCATCGGCTCAGCACAACATATATCTCAATAATGAATATGCAATGCAGTACAGGGGGAAAGCTCCCAGAATCTAGTCCGTAGTCCCAATTTAAATATGCAATGCAATCAATACCGGATACAATGTATTTGAACAGTTTAGAAGAAAATTGTCACACCTCCTTTTTCCACTACCCCGTATTGATGAAGGGTAATAAGGGAGTTTTTCCACTTTAAGTGACATTATTCGATTTTGGAATTATTATTATTTCAGAGTCGCCACCCGGATTTTTGACGATGCTCCGGGACACCGTTTTGTTTTGAAAATCCCAAACCGAGGAAGATTTGACTTTGTTTTGATTTGTCTGCGACCAGAAATCCGAGTAAGGAATTCTGTTAACCCGTGAGAAGGTGTTAGGCATTCCCGAGTTCCGTGGTTCTAGCACGGGCGCTTAACTATTAATATTTGGCCTGAATTATCTGATTATTTACGTGTTTTTAGCCTATTGTGCGTTTAGCCCTTTAACTTTTGACCGCTTTTGATAAGTATGAATTTATCAAGAAAACAAGTCACGAGAACGTGCACTCGTTATGCTTTTGTACATGTTACAATTATGCCACATGAAATGCACCCGTAATTACAACACATGATTTTATTGTAATTTGAAGTTTGAAGACGGGTACATGAGTTGTCGCGCCCGAGTGTAGATTACGTAGTCAAGACTATGTTCGTGACGGTTTTATAATTCCCGTTTATGGAGATGTTCGGTTATTCTTCATGTTTTCTATTTGAAGGAGCCTCTTAGTTTTGCGATTGGTTAGGGCGTTTATGGATTTATTTTGAACAAGTTACGTTGGCGTACACTTGTTGTTTTTGAGCACATGACAAACACGTCACATGAAATGCACCCGTGGTTGCTATATGCGTTTTATTAATGTTTGGAATTGAGGGTCGGGGGAATGAGTTGCCACTCTCGAGTGTAGTTTATGGTAACTTGAGATAATATTCTACTCTTTTATTAAATTTCAATCTAAAGGGCATGATTCTATCTAGAATATAGGTGAAGATTGTCTAAAACCTACTAACCTAAAGGACAAGATCCTTGGGGCTATGGCCATATTTTAGCCCAATTCTAGCAATTATCCCTTGGGCCAATCCTGATCATGGCTAGTTTTGATAAAGAGATATGTATTTTGATTAAACGATTATGTGAGGGATTCCGAGGAAATGAACATGCTAGCATACTTCGAGTCATATGATGATAAATAAACTTGAATATCATATCAAAGCAAATTGTTCTAGAACAGAGAATACCATTAAAATTCATCTAAATTTGATTCCTGGATGTATTATATTTGTTTTGATTTGTACGCATGGAATAAAATTGTTGCCTACAAGGATACATTCATTCTACCAAATTCACATGTCGTTCTATCTTATAATCTTACATCTAACGAAAACGTATATAGTTTCGAAGCTTTGGAGAAAGAGAACTCGAGATTCCTAAAAAATTTAACAAGGTTCAATCATTTTTAGTTTTTGCGACAGAACGGTTCATGCACCTAGAAGCAATTTAATGAAACCTTTGGAATTTAAACTTATCTAATACTTTTAAAAATAGAATTGATACTCCTCTCGCCATTTAATCAACAGAAAATTGTTTAACACGATAAAGGGTTTAAAATTCCAGATTCCAAAACTGTGAGGATAAACATTCCAGGCAGCATAACTGATTTACTAAATCTAATATAGTCCAGTCCTTATTACAACAAAAAGTATATACAAAAAGACTGTAAATATGCTAGTACATTGTTCTTAAATTAAATATACAAGGTTCTAATAATAATAAGAAGAAAATAAACGGAAATAGATTAGTTGCTGCTCCTTGTGCCAGCCAACAACTTTCACGGTTTAGGATCTGCATTTTTCAGCTTCAATCTCAACTAAACCATACAGATTTCATGTGCACTGCAAAAGATTAAATCTGATCATTTATAAAGATCAGATTCGACCTTTTAAATGCTGTCTCCATAGTGACATCCGATATATAAGGTCTGAGTTGTCAGACCAATATCTAATCATTTTATGGGGTTAATTTGACCATGAAGGGGTCAGATTCACAGCCCTTTTGTGCCCTCTAATGACTCTATTATGACTTCATGGATATAGGATTAATCACAGAAGCATTTAAGAGATAATTTTACTGTTATGATCACACATAGATGAACGACCAAATTTCAACAAGTAAACCCAGATTTACAAGAAAGAGGACAAACGTGTTTTATGCATTTTATCTTAGATTGAATCTGACAATAAGAGAGGGTCTGATTCAGACCTAGAGATGCAACCTTGCGTGACATTTTTGGCAATCATACCCATATTTCAGCCAGTATTCAGCTGAATATTTTGACTATTCTTGGCCCTTTTTTAGAGAATGAATCAGACCATTCAAGGGTTCAGATTCTTTACTCTATAGCCTTTCTTAACTATATGCTTTATACCCTTAAAAGGGTGAATTTCAGCCAGCTATACTACTGTTTATGCACTATTATGGGGGTGAATTTGACCATTGAAAGGTCAAGTTCATCTACCCTAGTGCTAATACTAACCTATCTAGAGACTTTCTTGTTGAATCTCTTTATTGACCAAATAGACTCAATTGAAAGCATACTTTCTGCCCTTTTATGGAGAGAACCTAACCATAGAGAGAGTCAAATTCTACACCATAGGGCAGCTTCTTTTCACAGTACAAAACTATGAATATTAACTACATCTATTGAACAACATATGCCAGCCAAGAAATAACAAACATGGGAACAATATTTATTCATGCTAAACAAGCATCTATACAGTCACATTTACATGCAGCAGAAGAAACAACCTCATTTATCAAGAACAACTATTTTAAAGCAGTGAGTAGGAGAAACATATTCCAATACAGCATTTCATTGAGAATAAAATGGGTTAATACATACCTTTTTAAAGAGTAAAACAGCAGAAACTTGACCAAATAAAGGTCAAGGGTAGACAATAAACAATAAAGCAGAGTTCAGCAGCAACAGACAGAAAACCCAAGAAAGCCTAGCAAACTTAGTAGCAATGAACCCAGAAATCTTGAATAGAAAAGCTTAGGAATCCCAGCAATCAGACTCCAAGCAGAAGGGAAAAAGAACTGAGAGTTGATTCATCTATTTGTGAACTTTAAAAAAAAGGAATCATATTTTTCTTTCTAATAATACCTTTCTTCTTGAAGCTTTTGTTTTTTGACTGAAAGTATTTCTATTTTTCAGCAGCTAGAAGGGAGTCTTTTCAGAGTGTCCAGGAACTTTTTAGACTAAGGGGAGAGGGTTTATTTATAGATATTTGGGAATGGGGTATCTTTTAGAATATTCCCAATTTAAAAAGCTATAAATAGCACATAATAGTACATAGGGCAGCTGTCAACCTTATCTTTTTAGATAGCTGCCCCTATTCTAGAATATTCTTACCTATTAAAGACCTTTCTACCCTTAAAATTCTGATTCCTTAAGTTTACATTACCTATTGTACCCTTTGGAGTCCCTGAATTTACTATTGGGTAACCAGGGTTTCTTACTTGGGTTATCATTTAACTATAGTTAACTAACACTAGTTAGGTCCCTTAGGTGGCTACTAGTTGTTCATTAACCAAGGTTAGGTCAACTAATTGAAGGTTAATTGATTAAATGCCTAAAGGTAATCTTCATACTAATTAAATGAAGTAGTCCAATCAATTCAACTCCTCAAATTAAGTAAACTGATTTAGTTAAATTAACTTAACTTGATTACCTAAAATCAGGAACTTGATCAATTATTGAGTCCAGGTTAACTAATTTAGTTTTAGCTAATTAATCCTAAACTAATTATCCTGGACAAGTTTTAGGACTTAGTTAGTTGTTTAAGAGATTATCAACCTAGTTAAACAAGTTGTCTTTTATAAGCTGTTATTAGCTAGGTTAATCTTGAGCTAATTCATGACCGTGCGCTGCTTCTCAAATTAATTAAGGTAACTAACTAGTCTAAATTCTTGAAATAAACTATGAAACATTTAACGACCACACTTTACAAATAGTAAATCCTAACAAACGTATACTCATTATCATCTAATCAAAAGGCAGGGAATCGTGCATATAGTTATAAGTCTGATTAGCAGGTAATCATGATTGTCAAGAAGAATTTATTACTAATTAAGAACATGCTTATCACAAATATAATCAAAGCTTAATTAAACGTGGAGGCAAATCATGGATAATGAAAGAGAACACTGAAGAAGGACCAAACCTAGACCTAAGACAGTAACAAAGTCAGTGGTTAAAAGAAAAGAGGCATTCATGATTTTGTCTTGAGAACGAACAAAGGCAGAAACAAATTAAGCTGAATTAAAAAAAAGGAAAACTACACTTGAACAAAAGAACAGATGAATCAGTGGTTTCAACATGATTTTTTGTTGCAATAGAGCATAGAAAACAGTAAAGAGGGGAAGAAATACCCGTTAAAATGATTTGCCGAAAAAGATGAAGGTTGCCGGACCTTGGCCGGATTCCGGCAGGGGTTTGAAAACGAATCAAACCCTCATGAATCAATTGCTCTAGTCAAGAGCAATTAACTCATGAAGTTCTGAGCCGTTGATTGTCTCTAAATCGGCCGGTGTAGTGATTTAGGTTTTTCAGATTCTTAGATCTGAAATTGAAGCAAATTGATTGGGTTTATGGGGAAACTAGCCATGGGAGGTGATTGAGGAGGTGAAGAAGGCCATAGGGTTAAAATTTGAGATCAATTGGTGGAGCTCCGCCGCCGGAGGCGATTTCGGGCCAGCGGAGGACCGACGGAGCCATGGTGGGAGACGGCGGGGGACGACCGGCCTCTAGAGAGAGGTGAGAGACGGAGGGGAGAAGGGGGGG